>APFE030047102.1:107352-166521 GCA_000404065.3 Pinus taeda | reverse complement strand
AGCCAAATTATCCTTGGAACAGGAGGTCTCATCACGAGCCGGCCTGATCACTTTTGCTACCTCCTAGTGAATCGCAATGTGGTTATCTGGTTACCACGCCAACACACTGATCTCTTCTGTAGAACATCACAAACTCTCCATTTATAAATTGAGGATCCTGGCTCATATGGGTTAAAAAGCAACCCTGCCGAGGCTATGGACGCCTATTGGCAGTAGCAGCTCTGCTTATGGTATTGAAGTTAAATCTTTTCGTCAATTATTATTATAATACCCTTTTCTTATTTTCTTTTTATCAGAGAAGTTATTTCCTTAACTTTTTCCCTGTTTGAACCTTTATGCATGAGAAATTGTTTTATGATCAATCAATATTTTCAAACAGCTAGAATAAGCCATCAGCAAAAGCATCTTTTTAGCATAATTGTTGTCCTTTTTCGTTTGGCATAAACGCTAATCATGCAATCCAAAGCATCCTATCTCTTATTCATAACTATCTTTACACACTTTGCTCTCAATATAACCATAACTTTCACCGTCCTATCATTGATAAGTGTACTCTGCCTCCCTTAGTGATATATTGTTCATTCCATTGCCTTGTCGTCAGCACCACCCCTTTCATATGCTTTATGGTTATGGAACCCATTTTCCAATTGGAGGGGGGAATGTATGCATTATGGGATTGCATGCGATATGATTACTGCACTTTTCCATACCTTGTTGATTTGACAACATATTAGTATTGCATGTATACATAAGTTTTTCTAATTGCAATTTTGCATGCATCTTATCTGTTGCTATTCAAAGCTAACACTATGGATCCAAGAACATTGTATGCCAAATACTGCTTTGTTTACAGGAGAACAACAAGTATGGGCAGAATTCTATTCATAGCATGACCACACTATTGCACTTCAAAGTAGAGGCTCGCGAACGTGAACAATTCTTCAGACATGATGTGCTTCCCTGGATTCCACCTTTTGCATCACTTTCAGCACCCACTTTGCCTACATCAGCTTTAACAACTGTCAATACATATATGTCATTCCACATTTTTCTTTTGGAAGTAAAACTTGAGGTAAAATCGCATAGTTTTCTAATTTATTATGAATTTAGGAGAATTTAATGAAAATCCATTTTGAGCATTATTTGTCATCTTTCATTCCACATCTTTATCACTTCCCCTTTTTCAGCAGCATATCATTTTCGAGTGTGGGGGAATGTTCCTTTTATTCATTTCTTTCTTATGACCACATCATTCATATTCTTTATCATCCATTGCTATTCTTATTCACTCTCAACACCTCCCTTATTCCATGTTGTTTTACACCAAGCATAGAATTCAATAGCTGGTAGCAACCACCTCTATTTGTTTTCTAGCATCACATGAGGGCATGCTAATTTTTTAGAGAGGGGGAGGAATTGCTATGCATGATGGATGTTTTCTACTTTCTTCCTTATTTAAGGCATACAATTTCATTTTTACACAGTGCAGAAATTGATGTCCACATATTTTTAAAACTATGAACTCAATCCTTGTAATTTTTGGAAAACACATATGTATCATTAATACAAATCCACACAATTTCAAGATAAATTGGTTCATAAAATTTCGGAAATCATGCACTCTCACCTACAGCCATTTTGTTTATATCTCATGATCCATGCATCAAAATGATCTGATTTTTGGATCATAGAAGCCTTCATATATTACAAATCTACTTGCAACATTTCAACAAAATCTGGTTTGTAGTTTTTGACAAAATGGTTAATGAAGTTTGTTGTTATCTATATCATATTTTGTTGCAACTTCATATATACATATAATTGAATGTCAATGTAAAAATTGTTATGCCTTCATCAAGATTACTAAAAGTGAATATTCATTAATTAAGGAAGGATTCATTTGTTCTATCCATTTCATGAGCTGAGATGAACATATTTGCTTGGTTAACACATGGTTTCTGTCTTTGGGTTGCATAAGGACATGCAATATATTCAGTTTTCGTTGCATGAGGACATGCAACATATTGAGTGTGGGGGTATGTTGGGTCGTTAATATGTCATTATTATTGTCACTTGTGAACATTTATTCCACCCATTTCTACCATTCTTCATCATGTCATTTATTATAATTTATTATATAAATCCATTTTATGATGATTTATGCTCTTATATTATTTATTCCCCTTTATTTCTAATAAATTGATGATTATGCATTATTTTACCAATGATAGTTCTAATAAGTTGGTTATAACATTATTCACCATTTTTAGCCTCCAAGGTAACTTCCAGATTGAAGATTTGATTTTTAAATCTGCCATCTCAGAAATTCGCTGGTTTAAGGAGTGACAGTTTTACGGGTGAGATTCGGAGAAAATGAAGATGAATTTGAGAAATCCGGAACATGGGTTTTTTCCAGAACGGGCCCAATTAACTACAGGAAGAACAATATTCCCAAATTTGGCTTTTACTGGGAAAAACGCAGGGTTCTTTGAGCACGATTTTCTCAGATTTGCAGTTGCGCCCGTCCTCCAAATCCTAGCTGCAAACCCAAATTCGTCTTGCTTTTGTTGAGAGATTAAAGAAAATATATTTTCTTGTTAATCAACTAGTTAGAATCAACCCAAATTTGTAAAAGAAATCATGTAGTAATTATCTATGTTGTAGCTGCTCTCTGATCTTTCTCTATTTAAATGAAAACAAAGATCAGAGAGAGGGGGATTGCAAAATGACTTCAGAAAGGGGGGAATTCGAATGATGGAGAATGATGGTGGATTATCCATGATAGGATAGGGATTGTTGCATGCTATAATTCTTAAGCATTTGCTGGTGTAATCATCCATAGTTTGTTGATTAATACATAATTTGGGCGTTGTTGTTCACTCCTTTCCTTCTGAAGTAACCCAGCAGCGTCCGCGAGCGTCTAAGGGCCCAGCCTCTGGTGGAGTACGCTGCTGCTGTTGTGTATCATATTTTTACAATTGCTGATGTATCATTATACTGTGATTTCTGTGTGGATTGTTTATATAGTTTGGTAATCTGACGTATTTGTTATATGTTGTTCCATGCTCTGTTACGACTAATTCATTAATGGTTTCATTCATGAAGTTTAAGTAAGTGACTCTATGTTGCGTAATGAATCTTTTCAGAGTTGATTACATGTTCACTATTTAAACTGACTGTTTCTGTTGCAGAGCCTTCATATGGAATATTGCCGTATTGGATTCATTTGAATTCTTATTTATGAGAATCCGGAAGTAATATTATTCTGTCTGGAACTTAGTCATATTCTCTTGAATCATCAGATTACAATAGTAAGTGTGTTGTGTATATATGATAAATGTTGTTCCATAATTCATTTGTAAATATCCTCTCGTAAAGTAAGGTTCATTGGAATTGCTTTTACCGATTGTTATTTGATTGCAGAATGAGAGTTCAGTTCTAACTCGCGAGATTTAGTTCTTTGAATTCTTGTTTCATTTGTTGATGTTCTATTTCCTTTTGCTACTTCATTTTACTTTCTTCCATTCCATTTACTTGCAATTGCTACTTTGGTGTGAGAGAAGGTCTAAAGCTGTAGTGAGTCAGCAAGTCGCTGCTTAGCTTCCAGATCTTTAGTCCATGCTCTAATTTCCTTTCAATCAATTTCTAGAGAAATGAGTTATTGCTACTGTATCCTCGATTGATGGTTGTTTGAATGAATGATTTATTTTAGAACATTTCAGTTTCTTGCTATTTCAATTAGATTTCTTTTTCAAGCATTCATTTACTTTTGGGTTTTAAGCACTATACTGCAAAACATTACTCTTGAGTAAATAGCCGCCTCAGACTGAGTACACTCTTGAAATAAAAAGTCGTCCCTGGGTTGCTAATTAATGTGAAGGTAATTAGGGATTTAAAAGACACCTTTTTATCGCTCCACACAGAGGGAATTGAGGCCAGAAGGACTTCTTATTATCCTTCAGTTCTCTCCTCATTCCCCCAACACCATAGGTCTAGTAAGCTATCTCTCGGGCCATAGGTTTTTCGGGAACATACAAAGGAAGCACATGAGGCAAGGCAATGCTCCCAAATACCCTAATGTAGGTGAATAACTCCTCCCCTTACCACCTTCCCACCGGGAGAATGTCAATTTCATCTTCTATGGAGAATCTTGGGGCATCAATGTTATATAACATTTTATGAATAGGAAGCATCATTCCATGACAAATCTTATAGAAATGTGAGACAAAATTGGATTCCCACAAATATTTATGGTAAACTTGAATAGGTAGAGGGTTTTGTATTTCCCATTTCCACCCCATGATGGGAAAATCAGAGATGAAACAAATAGCATCCACGATGTAGGTATCTAAAAAGAATGGAGGGTAAAACCTCTAAGAAAAATTCTTTTAGTTCAATAATTCAAAATAGTAGAAATTAAATTATCAAATAAAATTTGGCCCAATCCATTATGGTGGCATTGGTGGCCGCATCTAAAAAAGGCAACCATTCTGATGAAAACTTATTGATATTTGTCTTCCCAAATAGTCTACTTAGCAATGCAGAAGCGAAATAATAAGGAGAATGGAGAGAGCTAGTGGCATACATACCATTTTTTATCCTTTTTTAATCGTTCATCCTTCATAGATTAGCTTTTTGTGTAGTCTGCCAAATCCTTGTTTTCTTTGGTGAATTTCTCTACAAATTGTTTATTATAATTGGCCTGGGGTTCTGGCAAGTGATACATACGCCTCAAATTACTTGGGGTAAATGACCCCATGACTTCCTGATATGGTGTCTTAAATTCCCTATCGGATATATCAGCATGGTCTATAATCCATTCTACCATATCCATGTGAGGGAGTATCTTCACCTTCGCTGCAACACGGTGGAAAAACGAGAATGCAAGATCTGTTAGTGATGCTTTAGATGACCCATGTCCATCTGCCATAACTGTAACCTCCATAACTCTAGAGTTTTCTTCTTCTAATAGTCGGTACATGCCTTCCCAAGTAGATATCCCTGCTTCCCCGATATAAGTGGTGTCTATAAATAACGGAGTCATCTCTGATTTTTCAGATGCAGGAGCTTTGATTTTCTTTCCCATTACGTTCTACGTTCTGCTCTGCATACTACTCCTGAAAATAGTAAGTAGAGAACAAATATACAATAGGGATGATAGTCAATAATGAACAACAATAAGGTGATGGGAAAGATTTTAATTTTTTCTAAAATCATATGAAAGATATCACCTTATGTGGAATAACCCTTTAAACCAGGTCTGATTTTAGTTTAATAAATACCATCAATGGACTGTTAAGAAAACATTAATGCTCATAACTCTTACATCGAACGATGGAAAGTACTATCATTGAACTTTGAGCCCTTTCATTTGTGATAAAGCGATTTTGTGAGTTGCTTTGCAATATCGCATACCGCGATATAACAAAACCTTTTATCTTTAACAATGATTCATTTCATGACGTGGCTGTGAGATGTGATTTGCGAGAGCTTTATCGCATTTCACAATATCTAGGCATTTTGTATTAAGTAGTTCTGCGATGAATGGAATCTACGATATGCGATGAGTTTGTAAGGTTTGTGATCTCGCATTCTTGCATTCTCGATTTTTCACATTTCAAAGAGTTTCTTTATAAAGGATGCCCACCGTTACCCTTTGTAATACGATACTTATTATTAAAAGATCAGGTTTATCAAAGTTTTTCTTAGTACTCAAGACTTTCCGCTTACAAGGGTCTTCTTAGCTTTGTGGTTGTATAGCACTTTTCATAAGGAGGCTTAACAATTATAAGGTTTTTTATGCGCATGAAGCATGAAAAGGTAGGAATTCATATTGTTGGGAGTTTTGCTTTGACATCATGTTTCATTTAAAACAAAAACACAGTCTTAAGTGCTAATTTTTGATTTTTTAGGAGGGTCCCCATTTATTAATGTTATTGCGAACACTAATAAAAAAGGGGCGTTGTTGGTGGTCACAACAATTGGCAATTATCTTGAAAGAACCATTTATCTCTGATAGTTTTTTGAATTTTCTAAAACTTCTAAAATACAAATGGTTTTGGAAAATCAAACTTTATTATAGAAAGATAAGGTACACAATGTTCTTTGCTAACAACAACATGTTGTTCCATCTATCCTAATTCTGATTATCTTCTTCCCAAAGTTAGTCATTGTACTTACATCAGCCATTACTTAGTTTATAAAGATAAAAGCAAAGACATATTTGTAGATCAGTTTTAGGTATACTCATTTGTCGTAAGTAGAGCCTTTGCTGCCAGCAGGCATTCATAGCCTCGACAAGGTTACCTATTACCCAGCAATGATCTAGTATACTACTTAAGAAGTATGCATTTTTCAAAGATAAATCCTCATCTACACTTATTGTTTTTTCCTTTTCTTCTATTTCTTAAAGGACAATTTCTTGGTTTGGTGGCCAAATTTGACAATGCCATTCACTTTATTTATAACTAACTGAACAAGTTGGCTCATGACGAGACCCCTTGTGTTTTGATTGAAACAATTTCAAGTCATTACATTGTTTTGGTATGCAGTTTGGCAATGTCAGCTAGTTATAATCTTTATGATCATGATAAGCCGACTCTTGATGAGACCTCTTATTATTTAGCTTTATAGTGCATAACTGGATTATTCTTTGAAACTTGCAATTTCCTAAAGTGGGGAGGAAGTCATTGGCCCCTTAAGAGTTCTTCTCGACGACAATTATAGAGTTTTTAAAAGTAGTCTTTCTATAGAGAATCTTTGTCTTGTTATTGATGCTTTTCATGACTGATATGGAGCAAACTCCTACTGAAGGTTGTTTTTAATCAAAAGTCATAAATTTGGAACAAAAGAATAAGTAAAACTTTCAAAACTATAGCACTTGACCGAATTTTTAAAAAAATAAAGATTAATTTTCCTAACTTCTTCCGTTTATACAAGCGAAAAAACAAAATTGACAAGAGACACTAATCTTTTTTGTGGAAACCAAAAGGTAAACATTTTCAACTTTTTTTATTATTAAAAAGAAAAATAAACTTAAAAATAATAATTTACAAAAATAGAAGAGGTCATCTTCTATGGAAAGAATTTTTTAAGGATTTGTCCATTAACAGGTAAAGACTCTCTTTTCCCTACTAAGTCTTGTAACATGAAAGTTGATGGACCTATGATTTCAATAATTTGGAATGGTCCAAGCCAAATCCATTGGAATTTAGTATGCTTGCCTTTCTCTTCATGAGATTTATCCCATTTCAATACTAAATCGCCAAGTTGAAAATCTTTTCCAGATACCAAGTTTGAATCAAAAGAAGCCTTCACTAATGCTTGATGATGTGCATGGGTAATTCTAGCTTGTTTTAGTTCGTCTTCTAGCTTAAGAATCTACAATTGTCTTAGTTACAAGGATGAGGAAGGAGTTTCTTCGATGAACTGAGCTAAGGATAAAGAAGGAGTAGCTAGGTGTGTTGGGAGAACCACTTCTTTCCAATAAACTAAATTAAATGGAGAAGTGCCAACAGAAGCTTTTTTAGTTATTCAATCTGCCCAAAAAGCATACATCAAAGACTTGTGCCAATTTCTATGACTTTGATCAATAGTCTGTTAAATGATTCTAATCAAGTTTCTATTTGTTGATTTGGCCAACCCATTCCCTTACGGGTAATAATTGGCAGAATAATTAAGTTTAAAGCCTATTTTGACCGCAAATTCAGTCATGGCATTACCAGAAAAATATGATGCATTATCAAACGTTAAAGCAGAAGGTAAGACAAACCTCATAATTATGAATTGATCTATAAAATCAATGATATTTTCAGAGTTGACTATCTTGAGAGGAACCGCTTCTACCCATTTAGTAAAGTAATCAGTAGCTATAAGGATGTACTTATGCTATTTAGAAGAGTGAGGAATGATCTCACCTATTAGATCTAATCCCCATTGCTCAAATGGTTGATCGATGTTGAGCGGTTGCAATGGCAATGATGATTTCCTCTGTCTTCTAGTAGAAGTTTGAAAAATCTGACATCTTCTTACATAGTTGTGTGCATCCTTAGATAATTTTGGTCGGTAGTAGCCCGCGCGCAATATTTTGTGTGATGTTGCATCTCCTACATAATGTCCACCTGGTGGTCCATCATGAAGTTCCTGCAATACCTTTTCAGCTTCAGATTTCTCAAGGCATCTAAGAAGAATAGAATAATAATTCATCCTAAAGAGTACAACATGTACAATTTGATTTTTCTTAGCTTTTAATGTGTGGGCTCTTTTATTTTTATGATTCAAATGTGAAGGAGCATACTCATTCTTTAGGTAAAACATGATATGATCATATCTTGATTGAACATTGTTTAGTCTTACCTCATACATTTGTACTTCATCATCAGGGGATGGTATTTCTGATATATGCAATGCTCCAGCAAACATCCTGCAAAAACATTGACCGTTTGCAATATTTCTTGGCATGATTTCAGTGTCATATTCTTGCAAGGCTCTAACCCAATTTTCTCTCTTTTCACCTGCGTATTTTTGTACCAAAAGATTTCTTACCGCTGGAAATGGCACTATAATTTTTGTATGGGTCTTGAGAAGAAAGCGTTTAAAGTGTTTGATCGCTTTGAAGACAACATAAGACTATTTCTCAAAATGGGAGTAATTTAATTTGGGTCCTTGCAGGTTTGAACTAAAAAAGGCAACTGGGCCTTTTTCTCTATCTTGATTGGCTTGCATGAGTATTGTAACGTATGATTTATCAGAGGCAAATGTATACAAAATGAAGGGATTAGAAAAGTTTGGAGTCGCTAGAGATGGGACATTTATAATTGCTTGTTTAATCAGGTTAAACACTTAATGTTCTACCTAAACCCATTTGAAGAGAGAGTTTTTCTTGATCATTGCTTGGAGAGGTGACACAATTCTTCAGAAGTCGAGGACAAATCTTTTAACGAAATTGATTTGACCAAGGAAAGATTGAATGGCCTTTTTGTTATGGGGTAAGGTTATCATAGAAATCTCTTTAATCCTATCTGGATCAATATGGATTCCAGATTTAGACATTGTAAATCCATGAAGCTTTCATTCACTTAATGCAAAACATGACTTTTTTGGATTAAGTGAGATCCCATACTTTTGACAACATTGAAAGATCTGCTTTAAATCTCTGAAGTGATTACTACATTTTTTAGAACACACTGTTATGTCATCTATGTAAATCACCACTGAATTATTCACTAATCCTTTAAATGCAATATCCATGGCCCTTTGAAATGTGGTGCCAACATTAATCAGTCCAAATGACATCTTTTGATATGCATATGTGCCCCATTTGGTTCTGAACGTCATGTTCAATTGATCATCTAGATGGACTAAAATTTGGTTATATCCTAAGAAGTCATCTAGAGAGGACATCAATTCAGACCCAGCAACTTATTGCAATATCTGTTCCATAAGGGGTAGTGGAAAATTGTCCCTTTGGCAGGCTTTATTGAGATTTCTGAAGTCAACACAAATCCAAATGTCTCCATTTTTCAATCTGACTGGTACTAGGTTAGAAACCCATCTATAATGTCAATAAAGAAAAATAATTTTGGCTTTCAATAATTTATTCAGCTCAGACTTAATTTGGCTTTCCAGATTAGGATGGATTTTTCTCAGCTTTTTCTGGACTGGTTTCTCGTCAAAGATCATTGGGATTGTATGTTGTATGATTGAAGTATCATAAGTTTTGAGGTCATTGTAATTCTAGGAAAAAACATTTTCTTACTGCTTCAAAAGTCAAATGAAGGATGACTTTTCCTCTGGAGTTAGTCCAAGACATAAGTTCATATCATGCAGCTTTATGTTAGTTCCTAGATTCACTAATACGTATCACAGAGTTGAACTCTGAAGTTTTGAATTGGTGGACCTTTTGAATCTTTCTTTGAAATCGTATAAGTCTTGCAATTTCACTACAGATTTAGCTATAACATTATTGGCGCTTTCTTATTGTAACTGCTTGTCATGCTAGTCCTCATCAATTATCTGATTATTGTAAGAGCCTTCTGAGGTCAGAAAACTTACAATATTAGGGTCATCATTAAAAACTCTCCAATTGGTAACATTATCTAGGATGGAGGGTCAAAATACCAATTCGATTGAGAATCTGTCTAGACTATATTCTTGTCAAGGAATGAGCTTGGAAGGTACATTAGCCAAGGGGTTAGCACTAGCACTATGAAGTCTGGAAATGGATGAAATATTAAATGCTATAAAGTGTGTAATCAGGTCTTGTACTAATGACTGATAATGCTTTAAGTGAGAAAATGTATAGAATTTCATACCTACTTGACAACAATCTCAGAATCACCAAAGACTTGTCGATACTTGATGTCAAGTCCGATTTCCTTGTATAACCCTTGCACTAGAGCTTCATATTTTGTAGTATTATTTGTGCAATTGAACTCGAGTCTATAGGTTAGCATGGTTTTCTCTCCTTCTAGACTAATTAATACACAATCTGCTCCTGCTCCATCATTACACTTAGAACCGTCGAAAAATAATTTCCAAAACAAAGATTTATTTATAGGCCTATCTACAAAATTAATGCATTTACAAGTATCCATTTGGGAAAAAATTTCTACCTGAGATAAAACTAAATTTTCTAAAAAAAATAAAGTATGAGAATTGAAATTCCCTAAGAACGAGTCAACATAATAGTTTCTAATTATATTATTGTTCTACACTATGGGTTCACTTTCTCCTTCTAACTCCATTACTATGTACTTTTGGTGTTTTTCTCGCTCAACCATTATTTGATTCAGTTTACCATTGTAAGGGAGTCACGTTTGTGACCAATCAATTGCAAAGTAACCATGAAGCTTTTCTGACCAATCCCTACTAAGAATTAATCCATAAAACTCAGGAATATATGTGACAAGAATATCAATGACTTGACACAACTTTGGATTTGATGAAAGCCTTATGGTCACTTGATTTAGTTCACCAATGACTTCAACTTGAGACTGGTCCAGCTACACTATGCGTACTATAGACTTTTGAAGTTGGACATTTAAATTTGCACAAGCTATCTTAGGAAAAATATTAGATGAAGTATTAGAGTCTACCAAACAATTATGCAAATTTTTATTGAAAACTTCAAAGGTAAGGAGGAATGGAAGAGTATGGGATTTTGACCTTCCTCGAATTAAAGAAATATCATTTGGGTCAACTTTATTTAACATACCAGTTGGATGTCTCCCCATTTCATGAGTAGCTTGTGAGATTACAACAACAAGAAGAGGTGCGACAGGTACTGCATGCAACTCTTTCAAAAGTAGTTTCTGTTGATGCTTCAATTTACTCAACTCATGAAAAGTAATGTTCACCATAGTCATGTTCATGTCTTCAACAATATTATACTCCATTTCATTGAAAATGATAAGTGTTTTAGATGGAGTTGATGAATCAAACTGGACTGGGTTTGTCTGAATCGCCTTTGGTGATGATTTCTTACCTGCGACTTTATGTTTCGAAGCTGGGCTTGGGTTCTTCTGTTTAGAACTAGATTGTGGAGGATCAAGTTGATTTATGCTTCTAGTAGTGACTGGTAATGCATTTTCATATTGTTCATTTGGAAGGATGAAGTCGCACATTCCGTGTAGTTCTATAACCTCATCATCATCAATATGTTCGTCATTCGAAACTTCCTCTTCTGCTCCTTCCAATTCTATGTTTGTTATAGCACTGGGAGGCTTAGGATCAGTTGAAGGATTCCTCTTGAAAGGCTTATAAGGTTTCTTAGAAGAATTCTCTGCCACTTGTTTTTTAATATCAGCCATTTCGTTAGATATGGATTTTAAAACTTTCTGTAATCGTTCCAAGTCAAATGGGTCCTTTGATTGTTTTTTCTTAGGGTCATCTCTAAAAGCAACTTTCTAAGATTTTCTTTCATCAACAATGTTTTTCTTTTCTAACTCTAAGATACATTTTTCCACCACTATCGCTTCATTCATGTTTTCAGCCAACATTGGCTTAGTAGCCTTATCTAAAAAGATTGCTATATTCAAAGGTAAGGTGGATATGTACCGTTCACTTCGAATTGCTTCACTAGGCTTGGATGCAGTAGGGATCTTATTTAAGAGTTTATTAAATCACGAGTTGAAATATTTGATTGGTTCTCTTTAATTGATTTTAAGATTTGAAAGGTCACTGGTTAGCATTGCTGTATACCTATCATCATCGGATTTCGTCAAGAACTGCTCTTGGAAAATATTCCAACTAGTAATGGATCTTGATGATAATGAAAAATACCAAGACCCATTGGCTCCTTGTAAGGTATATGAGAAAATCCTAAAAACAACATCTTCTTCAATAACTCCATTTAAATTTACTGACAACATAAAGTTTTTTATGTGTTCTTCTGTCAATATGCCTACATCTGGGTTAAAATGTGGGAGCCATTGTTTGGGATGAGCCAGCAATTGACTTAAGGGTGTAAGCATTGTGACTACTCCTAGATTGTTCCATGGTCTCTGTGCCATTGTTGAGATACTAACAAAGGAAAGTGCAGATGAGGTTATGAGTGTTTGGGAAGATGATGATGCAGTTCTAGTACCCTCTTGAACAACGATATGGAGTTGGGGAGTGGATCGTTGACTTTGCAATGGTTTGGATGAAATGGATGATGATTGTGAAAGAGTCTCACTATCAGACCCTTCCGGTGTCTTCCTCGCTCTTTTTCTTTTTGGCAAAGGGAATATTGTTGGTTCAATACCAAGCTTTTCACTTTGTAATTTGGTAAGAGGATGGGAAAGAATGTATTGCGAAGTCACACTACCTTGAGATAACTCATATTTCTTTGTTGATACGGAAAATCCTTGAAGTTTATGAATAAAAGACTGAAATTCAGGAGGTTCAAGAGAGGATTTATCTGAGATGTTTAGGTTTTCAGCAGCGGTTGTCATTTTCTCATCTTCTCGCTTAGAATTTGGAGACTTAGAATGTGATGGAGAAGTCGGGGGAGATGTTGAGGGTGATTTGCTCTCAGAATGGTTATGGATTTAAATTTTCTTGCCATTCATAATTCAAGCCCTTCTTCTAGCACCAAATATGTTGAAGGCCTGAAAATCAGGTTTACAACAAGGGGGATAACCACCTGATCCGAACCTTGAAAGTAGCTCCTTTTTTGTTTGGGATAGTGGCTTCGACTAGGGATGATGGGACCAATTTCCTAATTTGATTATGATGGTACACTAAGCGAATGATGATGTTTTTCTTTTTTAAAGGTTTATGTGAAGGATTCTTTATTCTAAATCTAATATAACATATGAAATTTTATTCTAATGAAGGAAAACATCTAACTCTAAACTATCCCGGGAGTAACACTTTGTTTATGCGATCTAAAATAATTTCCAACAGCGATTGGTAAAAAAAGTCATTCAATCACTACGAGAAAAGAATACATTAAAGATGGTTGTTTCGTATAAGAAATTAGCCAAAAAAGTTATGATAAATGCATTGCATAATAAGTCATTCATACACTTAGCTTAAAAAGAATAATTATCACTGTACAAAAGTGCAAAAATGATAACTGAGCATTTGGGCTTTCATATATAAACAACTGAAAATAATATATCACTTGGCACATAAGCAAAAAGTATTAAGAGATAAAAGTACCATTGGTAATAGGTTCTACTCATGATATTCGACGATATAGATTTACTCTCAAATAATACAATATTCAGTATTAGTACAAAAGTTCATTTCAGTAGCAAACATTAAACTCAAATATAAATAAATCTTGTTCCATTCATTTATTAAAACCTTCTCAGAGGGGGCAAAAGTGCATGTTCTGAAGAATTGTTTTTGACAAATTTCTAGACCCCTCTCTAAATGCATGAGAGGGGTTTAAATACTACTCCAATGAGAACTAACAATAGTTATTACAAAAATAGATGAGGAGGTTCAAAATGACTATCCTCATTTTAGGGAAAAATGAACTAATAATTAAACTAAAACTATGTCTATGCTAAATCATGTATCTATTCTTTTAAATTGCAAATGTCTAGCATGGGCTTTAGGAGCGCCAGTTAGCTGACTTCAGCGTCCAATTGACTTGTGAATATGGAGTCGGTGAGTGCTGGCACTATCTTCTGAAGAGAGGTTGTGAGGCACTTCAAAGTCATCCACTAGCTATGTGGTTTTACCAAATATTGGGAGTAAGTGTCCCAGTTTAACCTGCTTATCTCCTTAATTGACTTTGCCCCTTATCTTTCCTTTGCTTCCACCTTGTTTGTAGCTATTGTGCTCTTGGGAGAAATCCTTGAGTGGTTTCTGATATTAAATTTTCTTTACGGAAAATTTTGTTGATGCAATCGATGACGTTACTTGCTGTTACTGTTGCCTCCCCCATCGCATGCTCCGCTTCCTTGATTTGTGAATCCCATTTTGAAAATAGCATTTCTTTGTGGGATTCACCAATTCTGGGCAATTTTTCTCTTTTTCCTTCCTCCCATTTCTGCCAATTCACAAATTCAGAAACATTCTTAAAAATTAAATCATAATCAAGTCATAAGTCTACGACATGATTTGTAATGTAGTCACTTTTTTTGTAATGGGAATTCCATTCCAAGATTCTTTGGCAAAGCATTTCTTCCAGTTGTAAGAGTTGGTCATTGAGGGCAAGGGATTTTGTGATGAATTCTTCAATTTTAGGGTTGTCCTTATGCAGTTCTATTGTGGCCTGTAGTTGTTGTTCTTTATCGGCTAGATTGTTTTGATAACCCAACTGGATTTGCTAGAAGTCCTGTCATAACTTTGGCAATTGTACCTCTACTTCTTGGCTGACGTTGGCTTGTTGTATTTTTTTTTCCAAAAATAGGATTTTATCCTCCTTTTCTTTTAATATCATTTGAACTTCTGACACTTTATAAATGATTGCAGAAGCATATGCCCATGCAATCTAAGAGAGTCTAGTGAGGTTTTATGTTGGATCAATGGTTGGATCTTGCCAAGGAACATCTAAAGGTTCAGCCTTTGGATAAAGTACAGTGTCTATTTCTCATTTCTTTCTTTGTCTCCTAACAACAACCTTATGCTACGGGCTATAAAATACATCCAGAGGACGGATCTTCTCTATTTTCAGCACACTTTCAGATGACGAAGCAACAAGAATATGCTCTATCTCTTGAGTATTAATAACTTCTTCTATTATCATCTTTGTGGTTACCTCCCCTGTGTTTATCAATGGACCTGCACTCTATTCCTTTGTGTTGATTAGTTCATTAAAATTCTCCCACTCCTTTTCAAGGTCTACTATAATTGGACTTTTTGGTTTTGCAAGGGGAGGGGGAGTCTCAACCTGTTTTGGAGACAAAACATGCTAGTCAGGATTTTCTATAGATTAAGTTGTACCTTTCATTGACATTTCACTTCTGTTGTGATCACTTTTTGACTACTTATCAAAATTTTCAGCTAATTCCCTCTCGAATTTTGATTTAGACTTCTCTTCTCTTGAACTTCCACTTAATAATACTGGGAGTGGGCTCTCTTATTGGTTCAATTCGAAATTTGTCCAGTGGGACATTTGCCAATCTCTGTTCTCTGTAATGATGAAACTCTTGAAGCTTCTCTTGGTCAAATTGAATTTATGGCATATGTAGAATCTCTCTGAGAGAGCTCTTCTACCGAAAGACATCGTCAAATATATCATCTTCTTTAGTAAACACTTTTATTCTTACCATCCTTGTAAAATTCTTGATAGTATTCAAGGGATCATACTGCCTCCCTTAGAACTTTGGTAGTTGTAGACATAGCATATTATCGACCTCTTTAAAAGTGTGTCCTAAATCAAATAATGTGAAGTCCCCACAAACTATAGGGAATTGAGGCCAGATAGCCTTCTTCTTATCCTTCATATCTCTGCTCATTCCCCCAACACCACAGGTCTGGTAAGCTATCTCTCGAGCCATACGTTTGTCGGGAAGATAAAAAGGAAGCACATGAGGTGAGGCTATGCTCCAAAACACCCTAATGTAGGTGAATAACTTCTCCTTGAACCACCTTCCCACTAGGAGAATGTCAATTTCAGCTTCTATGGAGAATCTTGGGGCATCTATGTTATATAACATTTTATGAATAGGAAGCATCACTCCATGACAAATATTATAGAAATGTGGGATGAAATTGGATTCCCATAGCTCTTTATGGTAAACTTGAATAGGTAGAGGGTTTTGTACCATCCATTTTCACCCCATGATGGGAAAATCAAAGACGAAACAAATAACATCCATGACATAGGAAGCTAAAATTAATGGAAGGTAAAACCTCTGAGAAAAAATTCTTTTAGTTCGATCATTCAAAATAGCAGAAGCTAAATTATGCGATAAAATTTGGGCCCAATCCATTATGGTGGCATTGGTGGGTGCATCCAATAAAGGCAACCATTCTGATGAAAACTTATTGATGTCTTGCTTCCCAAATAGTCTACATAGCATTAAAGCGGCGAAGCAATAAGGGGAATAGAGAGAGCCAGTGGTGTACATACAATTTTTATCTTTTTTTAATGGTTCCTCCTTTGCAGACCAACTTTTTGTGCAGTCTGCCAAATCTTCTTTTTCTTTGGCGAATTTCTCCACAAACTCTTTGATATAATTGGCCTCGGGTTCTAGCAGGTCATACATACGGCTCAAATTACTTGGGGTAAATGACCCCATGACCTCCTGGTTCTGTGTCTTAAATTCCTTGTTAGATATATCAGCGTGGTCTATAATCAATTTTACCATATCCATGTAAGGGAGTATCTTCCGCCTCACTGCAACACGGTGTAGAAATGAGAATGCAAGATCTGTTAGTGATACTTCGGATGACCGACATCCATTTGCCGTAATTGTAACCTCCATAACTCTTGGGTTTTCTTCTTCTAATAGTCAGTACATGCCTTCCCAGGTAGATATCCCTGCTTCCCTAGTATAAGTGGTGTCTATAAATAACAGAGTCGTCTGTAGTTTTTCAGATGCAGGAGCTTTACTTTTCTTTCCCATTACATTCTATGTTCTGCTCTATGTACTGATCCTGAAAATAGAAAGCAGAGAACAAAGATACAATAAGGATGATGGTGAATAATGAACAACGATAAGGCGACGAGAAAGATTTTTAACTTTTTTCTAAATCATATCAAAGATATCACCTTACGTGAAATAACTCTTTAAACTAGATCTGATTTGATTTTAATAAATACCATCAATGGATAGCTAAGCAAACATTAATGCTCATAATTCTTGCATTGAATGACGGAAAGTAGTATCATTGAACTCTGAGCCCTTAGATTTGTGATAAAGCGATTTTGTGATTTGCTTCGCAATATTGTACATCGCGATATCACAAAAACTTTCATCTTTAACAATCATTCGTTTCATCGCGCGGCTGCGAGATGTGATTTGCGAGAGATTTATTGCATTTCACAATATCTAGGAATTTTTTATTAAGTAGTGCTACGATTAATGGAATTTGTGATAGGCGATGAGTTTGTAAGGCTTGTGATCTCGCATTCTCACATTCTTGCTTTTTCGCATTTCAAACAGTTTCTTTGTAAAGGATGCCTGCTGTGACCCTTTGTGATACAATGCTTATTATTAAAAGATCATGTTTATTAAGGTTTTGCTTGGTACTCAAGACTTTCCGTTTACAAGGGTTTTCCTAGCTTTGTGGTTGTATAGCGCTTTTCATAAGGAGGCTTAAAAATTCTAATGTTTTTTATGGGCATGAAGCATGAAAACGTAGGAATTGATATTGTTGGGAGTGTTTCTTTGATATGATGTTTTATTGAAAACAAAAATATAATCTTAAGTGCTAAGTTTTAATTTTTTAGAAGGGTCCCCATGTACTAATGTTATTGCTAACACTAATTGAAAAGGGGGGTTTTTGATGGTCAAAACACCTTCCCAAAAAAATTTGAAGAAAAGTTTTTGAAAATTAAAAGCTATCATGCCCAAAGATTGTAGCATTTGGAATCCTAGTACAACATCAACACCACTCATTGGAATGAAAAGCATTGAACTTTTCATTACATGTTCTCCCATGGATACCTTGATATTATGGCACTTTCTGGAGAAACATATGGTTCCTCCATTTGCAACCATGGCTTCAAACTCTAGTGCTAGATATAGGAAGAAAATAATTTCCTTAGCTATCTTACAATGAATAAAATTATGGGTACTTCTCGAATAAGGAAACACTATGATGGTTTTCTCCTTTATATGCCCTTCTTTATTGAGAGTTTGAGGAGTGGTAATTCCTACCAATGCATTACAAGATATGGTCAGATTCATTTCTTCTTTCTTTATGGTTTGTTCCTGGTGTATATCCTCTTCTTTTCATGTTTCTTGTTCCTTTTGTTCCTCCTCTTCATAATCTATGTAAAATAATTTCTTCTCATCACAATTACGACCTTTAGTGTACTTTTTATCACACTATAACAAATCCCCATTTCTCTTTTTTCTTCCAATTTTTGTGGTGTCAACTTTGTAGCTGGTGGAAGGCTAGGGGAAGCTGTTATATACCTAGGGGGGATAATATGGGGTACCAAGGGAGGTACCCAAGGTAATAATGTAATAATGGGATGGGCCATAGTAATAAATAAGGTGGTTAACCCATGTCATGTAAGGGACCACAAGTAGTTAATAATAATGTAAGGGGCCCATGGTATTAGTTGATGGTATGAGGAAACCATGGTAATGATGCATGGTATTGTATGTATGAGGCCTATATAGAGGCTAGAGACTCCACATGGAGAGATATGAAGAGAAGTATTCTTGTATGAACAAGCATATGGCTTGTGGAGTATTCACCTTCCTTAAGGAGTGAATGTATGGCCTTGCCCTACCTTAAGGGTTTGATAATAAAGAAGCATTTCTATCTATTTTTATCTTATTATTTATTGGGTTATTTCTGTCATCATATATTTCTGGGTCAGATCTACAACAAGAGGTATCATAGCACTTTCTTGGGCATAAAGGTGGAGTTTTTTTTTTCATTTTTGCAGGATTTCAAGGGTGGCGAGTTTGCAGATCAGATCTGTACATTTTGGTGCAAGATCTGCAAAATATAATTGCAGATCTGGATTCTATGTGAAAAAATACCCGATTTCAAAAAAAAAAAATCAGTCGAATCAGAGTCCGGATGAAGGAGATATCGCTGATCTAAAAATAAATGGGGTTGCAGCTAATTTTTCAGGGCAACGCGTTTGCGGCGCCGATCTGGACGTTCTGGTGTAAGATCTACAAGATCTAATTGTAGATCTGGAATCTTTGTGAAAAAAAACCTAATTTCAAAAAAAAAAATCAGTCCAATCGGAGTCCGGATGAGGGAAATATTGCTGATTTAAAATCAGCTCTTTTTTCAGAAATTTTGGGTGACGGCGGGAGAGTAGCAGCGCAGATCTGAAATTTCAGCATCTGAATCAGGATTTCTATCACATGGGTAGATGCAGAATGGTTGTTCCATTTCCAGAAACAGGTTATAATAGATATTCTGAGCAATATTGATGAAACTGTGACATTTTCAAATTTTCGCCAAGTAGGTGAATTTTTTTCCAAACCATTCATGGATTCTGGGAAGGCATTTTTTCAGGGAATGATAATGGTATGACTATTGAAGAACTCATAAAGGAACTAAACCGTATATTTGGGACACATTGGAGGGATAAAGTGTGGTTTAATTTAATAGATGAGACTGCCAAATGGTGGTGGAATTCACTTGACCACAAGCAGTTGACCAAACTTTCAGATGAAGAATTTGAAAAATTACTTTTAGACAGATGGTCTCATGCCAAAAAACAAGATAATGAGAAACATGTGGGTATATCCTTATTACAGGTTCATGGATTGATTCAAAAAGAGAAGATCATTGTTTCTATAAATCCTAGTTGCAAGTATAATTTCATCAATGTTAATTTGGCAAAAAAATTGCAAGTTCCAACAAAAAACATTGAAAATACACAAGTTGATGATGAGAATGTTCAAGTATATAAGGATTTGAAGATTTCTATGGATAAGTATGTGTGGCATGGTAATTTTTATACTTCAGAGACAGATAATATGGATGTTGTTTTGGGATACCCGTGGGTGGAATCAATGGGTACTATAAATATTAATGTGCAGAAGAAATTCCTGAAGCTTTGGTATAAAAAGAAGAAAATTACATTACAGGATATTTCCATCAATAAACAAGTAAAGTCCACCAAGTTTGATGCAGAAGATGTTCCAGGGACTGACTTATCAGATGATGAGCAATTGATGGTTAACAATCAAACACAAACAGAGGTGGAAGCCGAAAAGGTAACAAGTGTTGACACATCTGATGAGGATTCAGTGGTTGAAGTCATATTGACACCACGACAGGCACCTCAGCCGGGTGAATTAAAGAAGAAGACACCGTGGGTTAAAACTTCAACATATCATCACCCACATCACCCTGCAAGACAACCATCAAGATGGCAACCAGTTAGTCATAAGGACAACAACCCCTGCCAGATAGATAGGGAGAAGCGAAGATCCACCTACTACACATCAACACAGAAGAGCTACCACGGTCAACTTCCATCTCAAGTGAGCGAGGCACCAGCGAGATCGAGGGTTCACCTTTCTCTTGGATGGCTAGATGCACGTGCATGGTATCAGTGGACTACTCTTTTGAGTAGATCTTATTATTTGTGTTCTTCTCATGTTTCTGGGGACGAAACATGCTAAGGGGGGTGGAATGTTATATACCTAGGGGGGGTAATATGGGGTACCGAGGGAGGTACCCAAGGTAATAATGTAATAATGGGATGGGCCATAGTAATAAATAAGGTGGTTAACCCATGTCATGTGAGGGACCACAAGTAGTTAATAATAATGTAATGGGCCCATGGTATTAGTGGATGGTATGAAGGAACCATGGTAATGATGCATGGTATTGTATGTATGAGGCCTATATAGAGGCTAGAGACTCCACATGGAAAGATATGAAGAGAAGTATTCTTGTATGAACATGCATATGGCTTGTGGAGTGTTCTCCTTCCTCAAGGAGTGAATTTATGGTGTTTCCCTACCTTAAGGGTTTGATATCAATAAAGAATCATTTCATATTATTTCTGGGATTAATTGCATTATCTTATATTTTCATATCAGATCTATAATATTTATGGGTTAGATCCACAACATATGTAACCATGATTGACTTTGTACATATGAAAAGATATTTAGCATTAAATATTAATTTTCAATTATTTTCTTGCAGAAAAGAAAATAAGACGAAACTCATTCAACACATAAAATAGGACAACAAAGAAGAAAAGGGTTGATTTCAAAGTATGTGATTAATTGTTAATATTTCCTTATAACAACTCAAAGTCTCATTTTTTGTTTATTTTAAGTTTTTTTACATCAACCATTCCTCATTGTCTTCAAATAGGTGTTAACATACAAAAAATAGTCATCATAAGAATTGATTAACATTGGATTAAATAAGGGTTGTGAGTATATGTTGGCATATCAAAAATTAATTGTGGAATTTGTAAGTATCTATGTTGTTTTAATTCTCTGAGTTTATACTTAATATAACAAAAAAATCCTTTGTATTAAATCTATGATTTATAATGGGCTTTAAAACATGCAGGACACAAAGTATGGAACTATGTCAGAATAAGACTTGTTTCAACAAGGCATGAGACTTGGTTTTGACGACATGTGCACAGTTTATGAGTCACTTCTTGCTTTGGTACATTCCATTTGATTTACATTGATGTATATTATTTATTACAATTTTCATTATTCTCACCGATGTAGATACACTCACTACACTTTATTTTTATGTTTGCAGATGGAACAAGATCAAGAAGATGAAAACAATCGATGCAATCAACAAAACATTCCTCTAAATAACCCAAGTCATGGAAGTAGCGCGAGCACTGACAACAGTTCCAACGAAGAATGATGATCTTTTTGGATATCAATGCAACTTGTTGTATTTTTTAAATAATTGTCTGTGAAAATTAGACATTTTGTTTAATGTAATCATGGAAATAGTGTCCCAATTAAAATATAAGGGGTTACAAATAACAATCCCATTTTGTATGACAAAGAGCCTCTTATTGATATATAATAAAAATCATTTTTAATGTATTCTATTGTGTTATCCAATGTCACTATGAAATGTTACGCCATTGATTAAATATATGGATGATTAAATATTATAATGAAGAGATGTGAAATCTGATAATATAACAGATTAATCCAAACATCATATACAAATGCTCTAATCAAATATTAATTTATATGAATACTTTTATAAGATATATGATGATTTTTCAATGAATAACGGATTTTAAAAATTACAATAATTCCACTGTCATAGGTTGATGTCTCCAAAAAAGAGAAAATCCCATATAAAAACATCAGTGTGTCCATAACATAAAAACACATTGGTGCTTTACTTTAAATAAAAGCATCGTGATGTCATCTTTTAGCATAACCAATGTCTTTTCATTAAACGATAGTACAGAGGCTTTTAGGTTTTCAAGCATCAGTATTGTTTTTAATTAATGCCCTGATGCATTGTAACTCTTAACACACCAGTGCTTTCATAGAACTAACACCCCCCAGTTCTATAAAATATAATTTCCATTCTTGGTGCACTATTAGAATTAACAACATCGACACTTCTATATAACAAATGCATCTATGTGTTTATACAAACAAGACATGTTGGTGTTGCATGTTTAAGAGAAGCACCGGTATTGCAATTAATTTTTGCGTGCCCTGGAGTCGTTCCTTCATCAAAGAAAAATTGAGGTTTTTTTTATATAAGCACCTATGTGGTATACGTTTCAAGCTTTGGTGCTCTTTGAGTTGAATGTACCGGGATTTTTTTATTGTAAGCATTGGGGTGTTATATACTATAGGTGTCAGTGCTCTTTGAATTAAATGCTTCAGTGCTTTTAATTATGTATGAAGCTCGATGGGTTTCTATAATTAGCACATCGAGGATCCTTGTTCCATAAAGTGCATCGAAAAAAATATTCGCTAAACCTCTGGTCACCCAGATTTTTTTAATTGTGATGAAGTTCTGTTATAAGCTCTGCTAAAACATTCGTTCCCATAAACAGATGTTTTAGTAGATGTTTTTTTGACAAATTTTCCCAATTATTACAACACTAAAAACCTTTATTATAACCTCTGTTAGAAGGTCTTTTCCTTTTAGTGGGTTGATCTTTGACATGTGCATCACCTTCTTTCTTCTCGCATGGATGGCCTTGCATTATTTTCTCTCTTTGAATGGATCACCTGTAACACAAGGGAAGCTTGTAATCCTTGCCTTATGGCCAATATTGCCACACACATAACACCTTTTATGATCAAGAAACAATGGAATACTACCATATCTTTAGTTCATCCCATTTATATTCCTTACATATGCCCTACAATCAATAAGTCTCTGGCCAAAATCATTGCATGAGAAACAATAACCATAAAAAGGAATATTATACTTGTCTGTAGCTAGTATCTGTGAGGCAAGAAATATTCTTTACATGCTTTCTTGAGGGGGATGATCCTTTTGTCGAGAGGATTTGATCTCTTTCCTTCTGCAAATTGTTTCTATATTTCTAGGTTTTTTGAAGTTAAAACATTTAACCTCTCTTAAGGGTGTGAATGATCTTCTTAAAAAATAATTTTTCTTTGGCATATTCTTTTTCTCCTCACTTGGTTGTTGGTTTTTCTAATAGTTCTCCTTCTTTAACCACTAATGTTTTTTCCCGATTTGCTTGTAGATGCTTATGCACTATATCTACTTATTTTTAACTCTTCTCTTGTATAATTTAATTCAGTTTTTAGTCTTTGACATTGATCTTCCATGTCTTTGTACTGCTTCCTCATCCCTTCTTCGATTTTCTTTCCTTCTTCTACATGAGTTTACAAATCTGAAATTCCTTCCTTGAAATTTTTCTTTCTTCCTTCAAATATTTGAACCAAATTCCTCAATTCTTTATTTTCGAGTGAGAGCCTTTGTATTACACCCAATGCTGAGATAAGTTGACTTTGATCTTCAACCAATTTCTCCTTTTATCCAAAATTGATATTGGTTTCTTCTCCAAAAGGATTATTTATGCTTCTATTAGAAATATCAATCTAAATCAATTGATTATAATATTCTAACCCATCAATCTCAAGAGCATCATCATCGTTGCATGCGCAAGAGGAACCTGACAATTCTTCACCATTCTTGACCAGCAAAAAAAGGGGTTCTTCTGAATCTGAAATCTTCTTGACCTTTTGTTGCTCTTCTTCTTCTAAGACACCTTCTTCTTATTCTTGGCCATTTTCCATGATCTACTCTCAAGCAATCAATATTCACTGCAGAGAATTGGCTCTGATACCATTTGTTAGAAATATAGATCACTACTGGGGGGGATGAATCAATAGTGAAGGTGCTTATAAACTTTTCAACACTTTTTCTGAATCACTAAAAAACCATACACAACATAACATTAGTAGATAAATGAAACAAAAATAAATACATAAGAGCCATGAAAACATCAACATAAACATGCATAAGAAGACACAAATATTTCTGGTGGAAACCATCAAGGGGAAAAAACCACCCATTGTTGTTGTGCTACTTCTAGTTCTCTTATTATTATCAATAAAATATTTTACATCTTTCATCTAACTACCTCTATGAACAATATTTTTACCACTACTAGCTAGGAAGTCTCTACTCACACAACTTTGTAGGCCACCACCTGCTAGAAGCCACCAATCCTAATAAGCCTCATCCAACCACTAATGCATCGATATACCACTCCCAATATACCATTTTATTAGCCACCACCAATGAGGGTGCACCACCCTATCTTGTTTAACCACTACTGAATGAATGCCACCACCTCCTCAAACTCTCAAAAGAACACTTTCATTCATTTTCAACTAGACTCCAAGGAGAACTACACAACTCGGCAATAACATATATGCCCTCTATAAAATTATAAAATCGATCAATACAAAACCTGCATAAGATAATATGATAAACACATCAGCAATAACAAAGTACACAAGATAGATCATCAAATCTCATGTTGCCCCATATCCTTGCACTCTGCTCAATATGATAGTTGAATCATGCTTCTACTACCCCTTTGCACCATCTCCTCACTCTCTACTCTAAAATCTATCACAACGATCAAGATCTGATCTAAAAAAATTTTCCTCTAATTTACCTATGCTACAACATCTAATTATTTTGTCTCAAACAACATATTAAACTCTCCCTTTTCAATCACAGTTTTTGGCCTCTTCATGAACCTCACTAATTTATAATCCATGTCACTTATCTCTATGTGTACACACGCTTCAGTAGCTTGACCTATATATATTCATCTAATGTAGGATCTTTCCCTCTAGCTTCTATGTAGATCTTGCTTGATTTATACCCACTATCTAACGTTGCATTGATCAATGTAATAATCTATTTAAACAATTTGATCCATCTTCTCCACTACCCAAATGATCAATGAATTTGCCCCAAATCAAATTTTCTAGTTATAAATGAATTCAATTCAAAGATTCAACACAAAACCATGAGAAATTAGCTTGGTATCTATCACTGGAAATCACTAGAATGTGCAAGGAATCTAGGAAACTCCACCTACAGGCACTAACACATCTCCCTTGTTCAGGAAGTGAGCTACTAATGTAGGTCTTGCAAACAACCTATGTTACCCTAGATACTAATGCAGGTTTTCTTTCTAAGACCTAAGCTATGTTGTGTTAGGCTACCTACATGCCCAAAAACACCTCTACAACTGTCTCCAAGACTTGTGAAGCCTCCTACATCATCTCTAGACCTTGACAAACCTTCTCCAACTCTTCTACATCATAAAGAACATCATCCTAAGGGGATTAGCATGTAAAACATATTTTCATCATGTCAATATCATGGAAGCCTAGTTGGCCAAACATTTCTACATGGATCAACATTTTTGGCTCAAACAAATCATCAAATCAACACCTCTACATCAGATCAATGATAACTTGTGTCATACCAATCACAAACCATGAGAGCTACCATCATCAGGTTGGCATCAATGATATGGCCAACAATGATTATTCGCTATTGACATCAATGCCAACACTACAGTGCCAACATATGGTAGGAATTACAATCTCTCAAGGGGGTATTGTATTCTCTAGTTTTATGAGTCAAAATTTGCCTCTATAATTTCTTAAGATCTAGTTTAGGTATCTACAAAAGATTTTCTTGCCTTCTATTAATGTAGTTTCTTTTTCCATTTCAATTAGGTATTTGTACCTACTTATATTATTATATTTTGATGATTCAATGGGAGGATCCAAAATGGTTTTTATACCAGTTTTACACTTGTTATGATACCAATGTTTAGCTATAATAATTTTCTTTTACATAGAACCTCAACAAATAGTTTATTAATAGAAGTAGAGAGTGTTGCCATAAATTATGATAGAGGTCTTCAGTAATGTTCTTATATGATAGAGGATCTAATTTGTTATCTAAATCCTTTAAGAAAATATTGTTTTCAGTTTTCTCAAAAAGTAAGTGCATTAGGTATCAATGTTCTCTTCAATGGACCTTTTGTGCATGAAAAAATTTAAAGTTAGGATTAAAGGTAAGATTAAAGTTAGTTTTATGCCCATTTAGATGATCAAATTTTACTACTTGATTGTACATGGGGATATTTGATACCACATAATCCACAACACTACTACGCATCCCATGGATACAAGTCATCTAGTTAGATTTCAACCACTTCATTATACTATTGAAAATTATGATCTTGAGAATTGTAGAGATTGATTAGCTTGGTACCAAACAAATTCGTTGTAAGGTCCTTAGATTTTCTTGTGTATGTTAATTAAAACAAGGTCATCATCTAGCCATAGAGGATTAGGGTTAGAATAAATGCTTAAAATAATATCTTGATTAGTTTAGTCTCCTAGAAATACAATACTACCTTCATTTCTCAAACTATAAATATTGTGTTTTAAGTATTTGGAGGAAAACTATTGTCTAGATTCTTTTCTTATAAAAGGTAGAATTAATAAGCAAAAAATAAGAAATTTCTATATACATATTCTTAGCATTATATGATATCTTTGCCCATATGTATTGACTAAGAGAACATTACTTATGAAGGAAAATATGAGGAAAAATACATGTTTTTATGTTATAAAGTATTCCTTCAATTTCTCTGCAAGAGGGCTTCTTGTTTAATGCCAACCATAATACAAATTCTCCTCCATTAGGGATTTTATATTATTTTTTCTCTCGAGTTTCAACTAGATATATAATAACAAATTCACTTGGGATCCAACAAAAGATAGGGTCTTTGATCCATAGAAAGCCACAATAGTTCCAAGAAAGGATCATGAGTATCCCAAATTCCTATTTATTATTATCTTTTTGGTCTCTCTCCGTAGTAGTAGCTTTTTTATTCCCAAGTATTAATCATTTTCCTTCCTTCATGTCTTCTTTTACCTTTTGAACTTCCTTTCTTGATTCAACCTAGTCTTCTGAATTGAGATCTTCATTTACAAATGTTCTTGACCCTTTTTAGAGTGGATTTTTACTGAGTATGTAATATTTAAGGTCAATATGGCTTATCTTAACCTGGATCAACCTATCTTGATGTTTGATTATTTTTCCTAGATTCTTTGCTTCTACAAGGCAAGTTCTTTCAATTTGTTATTTATTTTTTAGTTATTCCTTAATTATTGTAAGCATGTATTCATTTTTCTACTTTTTATACCAAAAATTGTGACGGTCAAGACTCTTTGACACTCATGATCTAACTCTATGTGCTCATTCATTTCGTGTTTGATGGGTTTGATATCAAATTCATGTTCCAAACTATTTAGGGTCAAATTGTTTGTTGGTTTTTCGGCTAACTCTTTAATCTTAAGCCTAAGATTATAATTTTCTTCAACCTCTGTTTCTTAGGTCGAATATGTCTCTTCTTGGCTTTGTTTCTCAATTCTTGTAATATCACCTTCATTTCCTGCAACTAATTCTCCAACCCTAATATTCTTATGTTCTATTTTTATATGTGTTTGTAATTTGTCTCTATTATAGCATAATTTACCACATTTATATACTTGATGCTCTGAGTCATGGCCTTGGGTATCCCTTTCCCTTCAGACTTGGTCCAATTATTAAAAAACATTATTTTAAATTCCACATGCAACTCTGCCCTTCCAAATCCCCGTGCCTCTTTCACGCCCAACTATAGGAAACCTATGTTTCCTCATAGAGATGTCCATCTCCTTTATATGGCATCCATGTGTATGAATTTGAAAGAGGATTGTTGAGGCTTGGGCTAGATGGATCCAGAGAAAGGTTTCTCTTGGAGCCGTGGATGAACAGGTTGTATTCTTCCACATTCTTTTGTAGTCATCAATAAAGAAGCTATGTCTTGTTCCTGATGTTATGATCTCAATGCTTTAATTCATGTTTCAATCTAACTTATGTATGATTTCATGATTTATAATTATATGCTTATATGATCTAACATATATATCATCAACATGCTTTAAACTACTGCTAGTATATGTGATTTTCTTGAATGAGTTGCAGGCTTTGAAGCATTGGAGGAAGCAGTGAGTTTGGACCCTACGGGAACGACCTCAAATGTAGGACCTTCAGGTAATATCTCCTATTCCTACTTTAGTATTTTAAGAATTAGGATTTCTTGTTTTCTTGCTTATTGTTGGTGTATTCCCTTCACTCTGTTGGGGTGCTCAACCCATACCCTAGGTGTTTTAGGAATATTTAGTATTTCTACAAACTCCTAACCCTCTAGATCTAGTAGCTGATCTAGAAACAACAATCAAAGCAATCTTAATTTTTCCTATAAACAACAAATAAGATAAGGGACAGAGAACCTAATTGCAACTTCCGCTTCTTCCTTATCTCCCTTGATTGGTTTCGCTACTCCTTCCCATACTTAAATCAATTGAGAAGTACCTGCGCAACTTACAGAAATAAAAACCCATCAAAGCATAATGATCTATTGTTCATAAATAGCGCAGAATCGAAAGCATGATATACATATGACTGCATTTAACATTAACACAAGCATAAGGAAAAAATCTTGAAAACTTTATTGATCAGAGGAAAGATTACAACCAATGCGAGTTCGTTCCAGTGTCATCCTTCCAATTCAATCCTTCTTCACCTCATGAAAAACAAGAAATTCCAACAACATCACGATACTTCTGTTCAATCCTAATCTCATACCACCAGCATCTCCTTGTAACTCAATATTTTTCAGCCTCGATCTCTTATATGAGTGATCTATTTATAGGTGAGTGAAGGAGATTATGCTATCAATGGAGGGAATGAATGCCTTTCTATATTTAGAAATCAGTTCCATGGAAGAAGGGACAGGGAATTGATGTTTCTTAATTCCCTTTGTCATCCAAAGACGAACTCAAAAGGGTAGGTGGCACTTGAGAAACTTCTAGAGGCTTCCAATGGATAAGGAATCTTCAAACCCTCATGGAAATTTGCCCAAGTTCGCATATCATAGGCTAAAGAGGGACTAAGTGCGATGCAAAGCACTCAGCTAGTGTAGCTCCTACAATGCATTGCAGCCTGATAGAAGGCTTCCTACGCTGATCTCCTTAGGGGTACTTTTTGGATGTTTTCTGTGATGGAACTTCTTTGGGAGTAAGGCATTCTGATGATTAACCTCTTTAGGGAATGTAACAACTATATTAAGGGTTGATGAACTCTAATAATATTGACCTGTAAGTTGGGGTTGATATGCCCAAATGAATCTATAACACTAGGGTGCATTATTCTTGTAGCAAAATTGGCGACTTCATTGGGGAATACATCTAGTATTTCCTAGTTTCGGTTGTTTCCTTCTTGATCTAGGACTTCTTGTTTGGTTTCTTATTTTTCCAATATCTTTGACTTATCTGCAACCTGGGCAAAAAATCTGATCTTCTGGATCAAACCTAATTTTTTTATTTTTCTTTACTAACTTTTCTATATGTGAGTTTTAGTTTACACAGTCGTGTATACACACACTTTTGTCCAAAGAAACACGTGTATATGTGTGTTTCCTTGAGAACAATCGCTTATACATGTGGATCTGTCACTGCACAGTGGTGTATGCTTGGTTTTGAACAAAATTTTCAAATGCTAAGTCCAGTAAAGGGTTTTTCCTGATTTTTCATGCTTTTGTTTAGTCATTGATTGTCTAAGAAAGTCCTGCTTCTTGCAAATTTTCAGTTTACTGTCTCTCTTTGTGGAAAGACCTAGTAAACCCAGGGTTTGCTTTTTGGTAAAGTGTTGGTTTCTATGTTTGGGTTCAAGGCTTCTTAGTGAATTTCTTGGTTGTTCTAAGCCTTTGGAATAGAGAATTGATTTCAATTCGTTTATAACCCAACCATTACATTGATTTTGCTTGCTTTCTTGGAAGTTAACATCTTTGGTTTTTTTTTGGTTTTTGAGAAAGTTTTTCTTTCAATCTTGAAAAGTTTTCTTGGTCTTATTGAATTCTTTCTTTTTTTTTGGAGTTTTTACGTTGTTGTTCAGATCATTCTATTTGAGTTTGTAGCCTCTTTTCACTTTAAGTCTTATCATGCTTATGATTTTTGTGGCTTGTGAAATTTCAGGTTCTTTATGCTTGAATTTGATCTTGAAGCCTTTAGTAGTTTTTGTTTTCTCGAAAACTCTTTGTGTCCTTAAAAAGAAAAAGATAAAAGCATTGTTTTGTTGCCTTTCTTTTTCCCTTTTGGTTTTGTTTTTATTCTTCTCATCATTTAGAGAAAGTGTGAATTCTTTTCATTAGGTTGAATTTGCTTGAGTTTGGGAAGAGTTTGTGATTGAATTTGTTCTTCCTTTTTTCAAGTTTTGGCCTCTTGATTGTTTCAAGAAACACATTTGCTTGCTTTTAGAGTAGTCCTTAGAATATTGCATTAAGCATTTAGTTTTCATTAGGATAGTTTCACGGTAATAATTTTTAGTATTTTTTGTAGATTTTGAGTGTGTGAGTGTGTGTTTTGGAAAAAGAAAAAAGAATGTTTTCATAGTTTGTTCATAGAACCTTGTAGAAATCTCTTTCATCGAAGAATTTTTTTTTCATGTGCATTTAGCGAGGTTTTCTATTTATTTATTTTGCGTCCATAACATCATAAAGTTGCACTTCCATTTTACCCCTAACCTAAGAAAAGTCATTAAAATCAAGCATTAAAATTAAAATGAACTAGAATTTTTTATTTCTCATAGTAACATCAACTAGTCTAGGTCATATAGGGCCATGGAATAGGTCAGTGGAGGGTTAACTCTCCAAGGCCACTCTGAATTTAAACATAGAAGTTGATTAAAAGAGTGAAATCCAGTGTCATGAAGTTGACCAGGAAATCTCTTATCTTCTAGGAGTTAAGCACAAGGGCAAGTGAAGGTAGAAAAGAGAGATACCCCCTCCCCGACTTGTTGGATCCCGACCAAAGGTTGTTCCGCCCAGCTACCGATACAAAATGGCGACCCTAGTTGCCTTTCCTAAGGACCACATAGGTGACTGTGGGGGGGAATACTCGTGGTACCTAAGGCAAATGTTGTATCACTCTCATTAGTACTTCTGGAGGGTGCCCTTGTGAAGCTTGGGTACTTGCACCAGAAAATCCTTTTGATTGGAGGTTAGCATAATTGTTTGTGTTAGCTTCACTGGAAGGATTCGGTCGTAATTATCAAAAACTATCTTTGGAATGTCCTTTATTTTGCTTTCTTGTATTTTGTTATTTGGTCCTAATCACCCGGAGCGGAAATACCTAAAAGTAGCTTGACTGATTACATCTTTAGGGACATTTTAGTGCATTCCCTTTGCTCCTAGACTTCCTTAGCTTTATAATTTTTTGAGTCTTTACAAGTTCTCATAATAATTAAGAGTGGGTGATCGACCAATTCATCAGTCCAAGAGGCTTCATGGGCTCTCACCTACGAGTGTCAAGCCTTCTTCTAGAATGCGTAGGAGCAATTCTGTTGGCAATTTTAAATCAGTATTAGTGAACACATCAAAGATTGATCCTTTGCATCAGGCTATAGTTTCACAGGGTGGACCTAGTGTAAGTCGTGAGTGGGATAGGGATACTCCTGCCCTTTCTAGGGTTCTCTTCCAGTTAGAAGATGAAGTTGAGGTTGAAGAGATTCTTCAGTCCCTTGTGACTCCTTCACCTCTTCCTCCTAATTATACATATGTTCTATTATACGTTGGGACCTCAACTCACAGGCGAGAAAGCATTGGTTTTTATCATCATTTTCCTTCGATGGCCACTGCTGGGAGCATGAATCTGACTACGAGTGCTACTAGTGAGTATACTCCTCTTTCAGTTCAAGGAGGAGGTACTATTGTTATATCTACTATCACTTCTAGTACTACAACAATTTTCTCTACCTCCATTCCATCTTTGAGTGGGGCCACCCAGTATTTTGCTTACCACACTGGTTCCTTCCCCTTTGGGATGCCTTCTAGTGCAATTCCCTTGGTTCCTCTGTCCATCCCATCCGTTGTTTCCAAAACTATGAATTCTATGGCTAGTGGTTCAACCTATTTTTAGGGTTTTCCTTTTGGAAGTGGTCATATACCTCATTCTAATCCTTCTTTAGGATATCTTCATTTTTCCACTCAAGGTCAAAGTTATAATCCTTTTCAAGGATGGACTAACCCTGCTTTTAGTGGTTTAGAAGCCAGCAATCAGTTTTCTTTTGCTCAATAGGGAAACATGCCTTACTCCTCTGTAAGTTGCTTTCAGGCTTACTATCCCTTCACCAATGCATGGAACCCTTACCAAGGGCTCTCCTCTCCTTTTAATACTTCAGTTGGGGGAAACATTCATGGTTATGATAACTTTTTGGCAGGAGTTTGTCAAACTCTGAATTTTTCTTGACCACAAGGCTTTCCTTATGGTTCAGTTTCTTCTACGAACAATCCTTGACAACACGATGCCTCTACAAATCTAGGATATTCTTTTCAAAATGTTGGGAATCCTTCTCATAGTGGGTGAATTCTCAAGATCCTCCACACTTACCATTCTTGGAAACCCTAAATTTGTCAGATCTCTCAAAATTGATGAATGATCCCATCTAATATAATCTGGCATGGCCTTCGATTCCCACCAAAGTTCCATTAGATATTCCAAAATTTGAAGGAAATTCTAGGGACGATCTGACTGACCATATAACAACATTCCATTTATGGCATTCATCTAAATCTCTAATTGAATATTCAATCCGATTAAGATTGTTCCAACACACCTAAACTAGAAATGTTGCTAAATGGTATATAGAGCTTAATGGAGGTACCTTTTCTTCATTTGGTGAATTGGCTACTATGTTTTTAAACCATTTTCAATTGCCCGTTCGATATGATGTTGGAACTGAGTTATTGGCTAGTTTCCAACAAGATAAGGAAACTCACATTTTTGGCCATATTCAGGAATGGCGGAGAAGGAAGAGGCTCATCAAAGCCTATATTCCTAATGAATTCCTTCTTGAATGGTTTTTAATCTTTACAGCCTAAAATTTCTAAGGATGTATCGATCTCCGGAGTATTCACCAAAGAATGGGCTATCTTTAGAGCCCAACAATTAGAACTTATATATTCTCAGTCTGGGATTCTTGAAAATACTTTTCCTGTTGCTCGTAAATCCAAGATCAATTTAACCAAATGGAAGCCTGGTCCCCATGCCGATGGGATAATAGGATCGATCGATAATAGCATGGCTAACTTGCTAAGTCAATTGCAGTAGTTTTCTTTACAAATTGCTTCTTCGATTCAGGCATTGTCGTCAGTTCCTATGCCTTCTCAACCTTCAACTATTAATGTTGTCTAATCTTCTAACCCCAGAGGAAATCAACAATTCAATGGGAAGGGGTGAGGTAAGAAGAAAGATAAGGATTGGAAGGGTAATGCGAACAAACCCAGTAATAATACTAGGGGGGGGTAAAAAGGAGTCCAAAAGGAAACTTAAGTTTCCTTACAAATTGTGCAATGGAGACCATTTAACTCATCTTTGCCCTAAGATTTAGGATGCTCAGTGCTTGTCAGTGCAGAAGGGTTCTTCTAGCTCCCAGTCCGTTCTAGCTAACCATTTTCCCCAAGGGAAAAAAATGTTTGTTGGCATGAATGTTAATAATGGAAACCCCATAGGGGGCAACCAGGAAGGGGAAAATCCATCAAATGTATGCATGATGAGTTCTAATGTTGATGTTACTACAAGATCACATGATTATGGTGAACCAGAATCCTCTAAGGCTAAGATCGCTCCTGATGTTCCAGAGCCACTCTATATTGAGATGCTCGCAGTTGATCCTATACTTCAAATGATGAAAGGATCTACAAAATGTTCGACAATTAAACCTAATGCCAAGGTTTCCTAGAACTACTCCATTGTTGAAGATCTAGCTCAAGTTCCTTGTGTGATGTTTGCGTTAGAGGTACTCCAGTCGTGTCCATCACAAAAGGAATGTGTTGAGCACTGTGATTGGGGCCATATATCCAAAAAAATATCTTATTGTTACAATTGACATGTCAAATATTAAGAAGACACTACCTCATCACATGGCTTTCTAGATTAAATATACATATCAAAAGGTCAATATCTTTCAAACTGTAGTTGATGAGGGAGCTTCCACATGTGTCATGTCGATTGCATGTTGGAAATCTATCGAATCTCCTCAAGTTGTTCCTTCACCTACTCTCTTGACTGCATTTGATGGTCATTATCATAGGCCACATGGGATTATTCTAGCCTTTCCTATCTATGTTGGGGGAAAGGTGGTTAATATTGAGGTAGAAATAGTCGATTCAAATTTGGATGATAATCTTCTATTGGGATGAAATTGGATTTATGAAGTATCATCGTTATTTCGCATCCTATGTTTTCCCTATGAAGGGGTAATTGTTATTGTTAATCAGATGGAGTATTCTCTGAAAGAATCCAATGCGTCCTATGATTCCTCTGTTCCCTTGGTGAATAATCCCAAGAAAACCTATTGAGAATTTAGGAGTTAGAATTTATTCCTCATTGATGGGTACCATTGATCTTCCTTCTCCTATTGCTCGAATAAATTCCATTTCATCATCCAATGCCCCTTCTTAAAGAGAGTTCTTCAGAACTCATTATTTTTTAGATCCTTGGTCCTTACCTTCTTCTACCACCACATTAGAGTAGGGAAAGGGGGTGAAATGGCATATCCTATGTCTGCAGCTGAAAATTCTTTCAATTTATAGTTAACGCTACAAATTTCGATCCTACTCCTCTTTCACCAGAGGATTTAGATGGAGATGTGGCTCCGACTTGGAATCTTCACCCTACTTCTTCTATGAATTGCCTTGATATTTTTTTACCATCTGAGGAAGCAATCCTAGAAGTAATGACGTTTATAGACAGGCCGTGGGATCATTTGTATCATTGGTCATATTTTCTCCCAGAATTGCGTGAATTAGAATCAAGTTTGTCTAGTCCTTCATCGACTAGTGATGTTCACACAATTTTAAATCCTTTGGCTCCAACATAGATTTTTGTCAAAGGGAACATGTCTATCATTTCGGAAACTATTACGGTGAACATCTCCAAGAATCCCAATATAATCGAGAATGTTTTCATCAGAGTCGAATTCTCCGCTAAAGATATTCAAATCTATACCAATATTTTTAAAGAGTTTCATGATGTATTTGATTGCTCTTATGAGGAAATACCTAGAATTGATCCATCAATAGTCCAACATGAGATCAAGGCTTACACAAATGCAAAGCCTATATGGAAAAAACTTCATCCAGTAAACCCTAGGAAAGTGGTACTTATCAAAGTCAAGGTTGACAATCTGCTTAAGGTAGGTTTCATATACCCTGTTTTGTTGACTGAGTGGGTCTCAAATCCAGTCTCGGTTGATAAAAAACGAGGAACGCTCCATGTATGCATATAATTTATGGATTTAAATAAGGCTTGTCCAAAGGATAATTTCCCCACAACGTTTATTTATCAGATTATCGATGAATGTGTGGGAAATGATATTTTCTCCTTCATGGTTAGTTTCTCGGGTTATAATCAAATTATTATCCATCCTAAAGATCAGCATAAGACAATTTTTATCTGCCCCTAGGGTACCTTTGCATACTAAAAGATTCCTTTTGGCTTTAAAAATGTTGGAGCGACTTTTCACCTAGCCATGTCCTATGCTTTCCATAATATCAAACATATCATCAAATCTTATTTGGATGACCTAGCTACTCATTCTCGAAAGAGAATTGATCATCCTCATCATCTTTGTTTAGTTTTTAAGTGATGTCGTTTTTATCAAATTTGGTTGAATCTGAATAAATGTATTTTTGCTGTCACATTTGGTCGATTATTGGAATTCATTGTATCTACTAAAGGGATTCATGTAGATCCTTTCAAGGTTGAGGCAACACTTCAATTGCCTCCCTCGTCTACCATCCGTCAACTTCAAAGTATCTAAGGAAAATCCAATTTCTTGAGGAGATTTATCATCAATTACACTGAGATTATGAAGGGATTTATGAGATTGTTAAAGAAAGGAGTTCCATTTCTATGGGACAATTTTTCTTAGTGCTTGTTCGATTCTTTGAAAAAAGCATTGAACTCTTCTCCTTTACTGAGTCCACCTAATTATAGCAGGGATTTCCTCTTATATTTCCATCGGTATGGTTCTATTTTAGGAAGACAATGCTCTCCATGAGAACATGATTTATTATCTTATCCAAGGCTTGGTAGGTCATGAACTACGATACTCTCCCATCAAGAAATTAGCTTTCGCAATTGTTCATGTTGTCCAGTGACTTCGACACTATATTTTGCTTAGAAAAAATTTTGTCTTAGCGGTTGTCAACCCATTTCAGTTTGTTCTCAGTAGGCAAGTGATTGGGGGCAAATATAAGATATGGATTGTTATTTTACAAGAATTTGATCTAGATTTCTTATTAGCCAAATCTAAGAAATCATTAGTATTTGTGGAATTAATCTCAGAGTTTCCTTGTGAAGAAGAAATGGTTTATGAGGAATCATTCCTTGATGAATATATTTTCCTTATTTCTTCACAAGATCCTTGGTATGGAGATATTATGTTATATCTTCAGACTTCGAATTTTCCCCTCTTTTTCAAAGGAAAAGCGAAGAAAATTGCGCCACTTAGCGAAAAGTTATGTTATTATTAGTGAAACTTTATATCGTCACGGAGTTGATTCAATCCTTAGACATTGTTTAACCTTAGAATAAGTTCAGTTAGTGTTGAATGTTTTCCATAGTGGAGCTTGTGGTGGTCATCTATCTTGGCTTTCTACAACCAAAAAAATCTTGCGTGCTGAGTATTTTTGGCCTTCGATTTTCAAAGATTGTGTTGAAGCGGTCAAAAAACGCCATTCTTGTCAGGTTTATAATCGGAAGATGCACTCTCATCTAGCTATGCTCTTTCTTGTTACTACTTTCAGTCCATTCACAAAGTGGGGCATTGATTTTACAACTTGTAACCCACCTTTGGCAAAGGGTCATAAGTATATTACTAAGTGGGCCAAAGTTATGCCCACTGTTGTGAATGATGATGAAACAACAGTCCTGTTTCTTTTCAACCAAGTCATTTCTCGCTTCGGTATTCCAAAGGAGATTTTCACTAACCATGGCAGTCATTTCCAGAACAAGATGATGGTTGAATTGGATTTCAAGTTGGGTTTCCAGCAGGAACATTCATCTCCTAACTATCCTCAGGCCAATGGTTAGGTGGAATCCATGAATAAATCCCTAAAAGTTATCCTAGAAAGGAAAATCAATAAAGCTCGATCCATTTGGAATATCATATGATATCTTATGCTTTAGGCATACCAGATGTTGTTTAAGACTGCTACAGGTTTCACTCCTTTTCAACTATTTTATGGTTTGGAATCAATATTCACTATGGAATGTGAATTTCCTTCTCTTAAATTAGTTGTAGAACTTATTCCAGACACTTCTAGTCTTAAATAACACCTCGTTTATTTGGAACGTCTTAATGAGCAGTGTCGAGATGCTTCCACAATTAACGAAGCTCGTACAAAGAGAGTGAAAGTCCAATATGATAAGGTTGTGCATCCTAGGGTTTTCCCTAAAGGTGACCTTGTCCTATTCTATGACCAAGACAAAGATACCTATGGGGTAGGCAAGTTCAAACCCATTTGGTATGGTCCTTTATCTTTAAAAATGTCTTTAAAAGGGAGCTTATGAATTGGCTGATTTTGATAGAAACGAGTTGGTGGAGCCAAAAAATAGGCTATATCTTAAAAAATATTATGCCTATGCTTCTGCCTAGCATTTGATTGATTGTAGATATTGTATATATATTTGTGCATATTTGTCTATAGGTTTCATAGTGATATCGATATTTTTTGTCTTTTTTGGCAGGTATCGATGGATGATCTGGTTTATCTAGGGTTTGTCGATGGTGTTAGTCAACATACCAAGAATTTAGCTTCTAGGGATTGGGTGATTTACTATCCATCTAGTCAGTTGTTGGTTTCAAGAGGCATATGTATCGGCCCTACTTCAAATAATGTTCTCGAATATATTATTGTAGTTAACTTACTATTTGAAGCAATATCTCTTGGTATTGATTCGTTAGTAGTATACTTGGATTCACAATTGGTTGTTTCTCAGTTAAACAACATCTATCATGTGAGAGATCCTTATTTATATAGCCAATTTTTGAGAGTGTGTTTATTACAAAGATCGTTTAAATTTATCACATTTATTCATACTTCACAATCAGAGAACTCATTTGTTGATTCAAATTGGCATATTAATCATTCACCACATTAAAAATAAAAAATAATCAAAAATCATTTATATATATGGTAATCACATCATGAAACCATTTGTATATAGATAGAAGTTTTATGTTCAAAATATTATACAAAATCGGGACAAAATGTCCTACAAAATTAGGGCTTAAGCCCAATCATGTCTATCAAAAATATGGATATCTCTAATCTATATCTATGGGTCCAACCTCGGATGTGCATCTCAGAAGAAGACGATGGCAGTAGCCACCCGTTGGAAGAGTCACACCCAATCTCTTGGCACTCCTACCATGCGTCTCTACATAGCCTCTGGTAGATCCTCTATCGCTGCCATAGCTACCTTGTGATTCAATCTCTCCATGTTCCTCTGTATGGTATGGAGAAATATCTCATTCTCAGTTGTGATACTCTTTGCGTCTCTTCCACGATGCCTATGCCTGGGAAGACTCTCAGGTCTTACCGGTCCCACATTTGTATCATGATCAAACAATTTTGTAAGAATTTTTGTCTCATAAAAAATAATTTCAATTCATAATTTTTGAAATAATAATAAATAAATAAAAATCAAATAAATTTAAAAACTTAAAAATGATTTTACCAATAGCAACCCATGCAAGGTTAGGTGGAAGCAATATATCTGGATCACTCTGAAGTCCATGCCTACATAGTGGTAGTCCTCAATGGCAATGCCTAGTTTTTCCCACCAAAGGAAAAACTCATCATCAAATGTTGTTTTAGGGACCTCTCCACCCCCTAGTCTCCTCATCAAGTCAGCCCATCTACCTATCTTAAAAATATTATGCCTAGGCTTTTGCCTAGCATTTGCTTAATTATAGATATTGTATATATTTGTGCATATCTGTCTATAGGTTTCATAGTGATATCGATTAATTTTTTATCTTATATGGCAGGTATCGATGGATGATCTGGTATATCTAGGGTTCGTTGATGGTGTGAGTCAACATACCCAGAATTTGGCTTTCGTGGATTGGGTGATTTACTATCCATCTGGTCAGTTGTTGGTTTCAAGAGGCATATGTATTGGCCTTGCTTCAAACAATGTTCTTGAATATATTGTTGTGGTTAACTTACTATCTGAAGCAATATCTCTTGGTATTGATTCATTAGTATTATACTTGGATTCACAACTAGTTGTTTCTCAGTTAAACAACATCTATCATGTGAGAGATCCTTATTTATATCGCCAATTTCTGAGAGTGTGTTTATTACAAAGATCATTTAATCTTATCACATTTATTCATGTTTCACGATCAGAAAATCAATTTGTTGATTTCATAGCTAATCAAGCATTAGATTGGCATATTAATCATTCATCACATTAAAAATAAAAAATAATCAAAAATCATTTGTATATATGGTCATCACATCATGAAACCATTTGTATATAAATAGAGGTTTTATGTTCAAAATATTATATAAAATCGGTACAAAATGTCCTACAAAATTAGGGCTTAAGCCCAATCATGTCTATCAAAAATATGGATATATCTAATCTATATCCATGGGTCCAGCCTCGGATGTGCATATCAGAAGAAAACAATGGCAGTAGCCACCCGTCGGAAGAGACGCACCCAATCTATTGGTACTCCTACCACGTGTCTCTACATAGCCTCTAGTAGATCCTCTATTGCTGCCATAGGTACCTAGTGAGTCAATCTCTCCAAGTTCCTCTATACGGTATGGAGGAATGTCTTAGTCTCAATTGCGGTACTCTCTACATCTCTTCCACGATGCCTATGCCTTGGAAAACTCTTAGGTCTTACTGGTCCCACATTTGTATCATGATCAAACAATTTTGTAGGAATTTTTGTCTCATCAAAAAGAATTTCAATTCATAATTTTTGAAATCCAAAAAAACTCAAATAACTTTCAAAACTAAAAAATGATTTTACCAATGGCACCCCATGCAGTGTCAGGTGGAGCAATAGATATGGATCCACTATGAAGTCCATGCATACATAGGGTTAGTCCTCGATGGAAATTCCTTGTTGTTCAAACCAATGGAAAAACTCATCATCAAACATTGTTTTAGGGACCTCGCCACCCCCTAGTCTCCTCATCAAGTCATCCCATCTACCTAACCTAAAAAACATTATGCCTAGGCTTCTGCCTAGCATTTTCTTGATTGTAGATATTGTATATATGTGTGCCTATGTGTCTATAGGTTTCATAGTGATATCGATATGTTTATCTTCTTTGGCAGGTACCGATGGATGATCTGGTATATCTAGGGTTCGTTGATGGTGCTAGTCGACATACCCAGAATTTGGCTTCCATGGATTGGGTGATTTACTATCCATCTGGTCAGTTGTTGGTTTCAAGAGGCATATGTATCGACCCTGCTTCAAACAATGTTCTCGAATATATTGATGTGGTTACTTACTATCTTAAGCAATATCTCTTGGTATTGATTCATTAGTAGTATACTTGGATTGACAACTGGTTGTTTCTCAGTTAAACAACATCTATCGTGTGAGAAATCCTTATTTATATCACCAATTTCTGAGAGTGTGTTTATTACAAAGATCATTTAATTTTATCACATTTATTCATATTTCACGATCAGAAAACTCATTTGTTGACTCCATAGCTAATCAAGCATTAGATTGGCATATCAAACATTCATCACATTAAAAATAAAAAATAATCAAAAATCATTTGTATATATGGTCATCACATCATGAAACCGTTTGTATATAGATAGAAGTTTTATGTTGAAAATATTATACAAAATCGGGACAAAATGTCCTACAGAATTATGGATTAAGCCCAATCATGTCTATCAAAAATATGGATATCTCTCATCTATATCTATGGGTCCAGCCTCAAATGTGCATCTCGGAAGAAGACGATGGCAGTAGCCACCTATCGAAAGAGCCGCACACAATCTCTTGGTACTCCTACCATGCATCTCTGCATAGTCTCTGGTAAATCCTCTCTCACTGCCATAGGTACCTAGTGAGTCAATATCTCCAAGTTCCTCAGTACGGTATGGAGGAATCTCTTAGTTTCAGCTGCGGTACTCTCCACGTCTCTTCCACGATGCATATGCCTGGGAAGAATCTTTGGTCTTACTGGTACCACATTTGTATCATGATCAAACAATTTTGTAAGAATTTTTGTCTCATAAAAAAGGATTTCAATTCATAACTTTTGAAATCCAAAAAAAAAAAACAAATAACTTTAAAAACTTAAAAATTATTTTACCAATGGCACCCCATGCAGCATCAGGTGGAAGCAATAGATCTGGATCCGCTCTGAAGTCCATGCCTAGATAGGAGTAGTCCTCGATGGTAATGCCTTGTTGTTCCCACCAAAGGAAAAACTCATTTCAAATGTTGTTTTAGGGACCTTGCCACCGCCTATTCTCCTCATCAAGTCAGCCCATCTAATTATCTTAAAAATATTATGCTTAGGCTTCTGTATTTGTGCATATTTGTCTATAGGTTTCATAATGATATCGATATTTTTGATCTTCTTTGGTAGGTATCGATGGATGATCTGGTATATCTAGGATTCGTTGATGGTGCGAGTCGACATACCCATAATTTGGCTTTTGTCGATTGGGTGATTTACTATCCATCTGGTTAGTTGTTGGTTTCAAGAGGCATATGTATCGGCCCTGCTTCAAACAATGTTCTTGAATATACTATTGTGGTTAACTTACTATCTGAAGCAATATCTCTTGGTATTGATTCGTTAGTATTATACTTGGATTCACAACTGGTTGTTTCTCAGTTAAACAACATCTATCATGTGAGAGATCCTTATTTATATCGCCAATTTCTAAGAGTGTGTTTATTACAAAGATCATTTAATTTTATCACATTTATTCATGTTTCACGATCAGAAAACTCATTTGTTGATTTCATAGCTAATCAAGCATTAGATTGGCATATTAAACATTCATCACATTAAAAATAAAAAATAATCAAAAATCATTTATATATATGGTCATCACATCATGAAACCATTTGTATATAGATAGAAGTTTTATGTTCAGAATATTATATAAAATCGGGACAAAATGTCCTACAAAATTAGGGCTTAAGCCCAATCATGTCTATCAAAAATATGGATATATCTAATCTAAATCGATGGGTCCAACCTCGGATGTGCATATCGGAAGAAGACGATGGTAGTAGCCACCCATCGGAAGATACGCACCCAATCTATTGGTACTCCTACCACGCGTCTCTACATAGCCTCTAGTAGATCCTCTATCGTTTCCATAGGTACTTGGAGAGTCAATCTCTCCAAGTTCCTCTGTACAGTATGTAGGAATCTCTTAGTTTCAGCTGCGGTACTCTCCACATCTCTTCCATGATGCATGTGCCTGGAAAGACTCTTAGGTCTTGCCAGTCCCACTTTTGTATCATGATAAAACAATTTTGTAAGAATTTTTGTCTCGTCAAAAAGAATTTCAATTCATATTTTTGAAATCCAAAAAAAATAAAATAACTTTAATATTTAAAATGATTTTACCAATGGCACCCCATGCATTGTTGGGTGGAAGCAATAGATCTAGCTCCGCTCTGAAGTCCATGCTTACATAGGGGTTGTCCTTGATGGAAATTCCTTGTTGTTCCCACCAATGGAAAAACTCATCATCAAATGTTGTTTTAGGGACCTCGCCACCCCCTAGTCTCCTCATTAAGTTAGCCCATCTACCTATCCGTGTATCTTTTGGGCTATTGATGGTAGAGAGCACTTTGGGTTGAAGTCTTAGTAGCCTCTCAAAGAAGAAATTGCAAAGGATTGTATCATGCCCAAAATGTTTGGTATTACTCTTTTTTATAGAAGTGAGTTTTTTATTTTTTTTTCCTCATATTGATTAAGAGGGTTGTACACCAATCAAATATTGTGGTGAGGAAATCTATTGTTAGGATCATTGTAACACGCGATGCTTGGTGCAATGAAGTTGAACCTGCTACCTTCACAATGGTAACAAGGAGAATTATGAGGGGCAAACTCTCCATATTCTTGATTGGGATCTGTGTCCCTACCTTCTCATTTTTTCCAAGGCAATATATGTGAACATAATCATCCATGCTAAGGCTTCCTCCGGCCTTCCCTTGCAAATGAATTGGATCTCCTCTCCGGGAAAGTCTAGTGATGAAGTAGATACTTCAACTTTAATTCACAAGGGAATTTGATCAATCATAAAATCATCTTCTTCTGGACCCCAGTAATTCACAAGCATCTCCAGCAACCTTGTGTTGGTTTTCATATTTAGCATTTTGAAAATTTTCAATAATCCACACCCTCTCAATGCATCCAGTGCCAATGGGTCTTTCATTACTTCATTGTCTACTGCATTGTTCTCTCTTTCCTTCCATGTAATAGTCATCCTATAATTCAAGAATTTTTATCCATTATAATTCACAATTTAAAATTTTTCAATGCACACATGCGGGTTCATTTCATACACAGTTGTGTATTGGGCTTACCCATACATGACTTTGATATGTCTAACCCACATATGTGTAGAGTAAAAATCTAAAAACAAGATTCCTACAGTAAAATTATTGAAAAAATGCTTGAAATGTACAAATATTCATCGAAAGATCAAATTTGAGGATAACCTAGACATTTGCCAACTGTTTGGGCCGAGAAATAGGGTGGATTGTGGTTGTTGGTTCTTTGCTCCATAGCTCTTTCTCTCAATTATTCAAAACACAAATGTGGTTTGTGGAGTCAAAATGTCTATTTATAGCTTGTAATTTCAAAAACTTTTAAAACCCCACTTTTACAAAGTTTATATCTTATTTTTAATTTTATAAACTTTGTGACCTCTTGGCTTTGAGTGCTGGGACAAGTTGCCTTTCACGTTAAATTGAATACTTTGAGAATTTTTTTCCACCACTTCGATTCCATGATTGTTGACCCATCATGGCAAGTATCATTTTCATCACTAGCATATAGGTTAGGGAATATCAGTTTTTTCGTTTCATTATGCATTCTAGCCTTCATACTGGCAATATGTTTCCATAGGGTTGACCCCATTGTGTTATGATTCTTAAACCATTTTTCACTCGTCAACTTATAAAATCATGACATGATGGTAGAGCCTTCCTTTACATGGGCTTCCTAGTTATATCCTCGCTGACATATGTTGCCCATGCTGCAAAGATTGAGTAGGCTCAGGAGTCCTCTTTAGTCCCGCCATGACTTTTACGATGAAGCTTCATTCTCCTTCTTTTTTGCTATCTTTCTAGCTTTATACCCTAGAGGATCCCACATGTTGAGTTGTACTGATACATTGCATGTTGACTATTTGTACCTTTTGGCCTTAAGATGGATTCACTTGGACTCGTGTATAAGCCACCTTTTGACCATGTCTTTCTGCAAAATCAACCATGAAATCACTAAGCCTCCACAACTTTACACCTTTTTTCCGTGGAAATAACATTGCTTTCAGTGTCATTGACCAGTTTTGTCACCTTGCATTGAGCATAGGAATGTTCCCTTCCGAGGAACTAGTACATCTGTATCTGGACACTCGTTCTTTCCACTGTAACATAGGCATTCTTTTATTCTTTTTCAGGCTTTCCAAATATGAAAAATACAAAAAAAATTATATATTCCAAAAAGAGCAAAAACGAGACTTCCATAATTGATGGCAGCAAGAGTCAATTGTGTCGCCCTTGAACAGAGCACTCAAAGCGAGTCTTTCCTCCATTAGGATAGGATTTAGTTTGAATTAGGAGAGCCATAACCTTGTTATTGAGCAAGTACTCCTCTGGTTGGTTATCTCTTCCAATCATATGGAGAGTTTTTTTATGCCTCCTACATGACAACCTTATACAAAGTTATTATATGCTGCCATATAGTCACATTTGAGTTGTGCTTTTGTTCAAGGGAAGTAAACCTGAGTTGGCCTTTCTACGATGTCTCTTGACTCATATTCAGTTGGCCATACTCGGTCTATCAGAGTTATGTTTAGTATCACATCATCTATTTGGTCCTTTGATCGTGTTGGTTAAGAAGGTCTCCATTGACTTATTGCTGGAGGGTCTTCTCTTATCGACTTCGACAAATTGCTCTAAGAGTACACCTAGAGCCACACCCTAGCCCTATTTCCATCATTAATAGGTGACCTTGTGCTCATCATCAATCAGTGTCATGGGTCTTTGACTGAGTGGTTTCCCTTGTGTTTGATGTCAGCTTACATTATCACACATTGGGATTTTTGCAGTACCTTGGTTTCCATTTGACCATAATGGTGGATTCCTCGCCTCTGTGTCAACTTTCATTATTTTTTTTAACAAGATCGGTTACTTATGTATTATAAAAACTTCTTGGAGCAAGTCCTTTTACATATGAGAGGTAAAACAGAGAGGAGAGGATCCAAAATGGGTGCGCAGACCCTTGATCCTTGTTGATGAAATTGCGGAGAACAGTTTGAAAGAGATAACGGCTATATTGTCGGAAAAAGGATCCTACTAACAGAAAAAATTTACAATGCATATATCCTTAGGCTATTGTTGGTTGACAGAGTCATCGGGCTGAGGTTCCTTTCTTGTGCTGGCCCTGGTCGAGGCTTCTGCTTGCATGCTCTGAGTTATTGTTTTGATGTGAGATATTGCTTCCTCCATATGGTTGCATTTTTCCTTGAGGGCCTCTATCTCTGCTTTCTGCTTCTCCAATTTTTTTCTTTTTTATCTACTGTCAGCTTGAAAATCCTCCTTAAGTTCATTCAAGTGTTTTACAAATCTTGCTATCATGAAGCAGTGGGCTTTGCACAAGGTGCAGTTGTTGTTGGTGATGACTCGCTCCAATGGATTTGTTGTTGGGTCGCATTCTTCCTGATGGTCAGCCATTTCCGAGTCTTGTGTGTTTGAGGCAATGCAAAGCTGCTGCTGAGGGAAGAAACTGGGAGAGCAATGAATAGAGGGGAGAAGTAAATGAGGCAGAGGGGAGAGCTGAGCGAGAATGTTGCTCGAAAGAGGGACAGAGATTTCCAAGAGGGATACTAGAAGAGGGGGAGGGAAAAGTATACTGATAGCTGCCTGGGAGAGGGAGTATAATGAAGTAGTTGAGCGCTGGGATAGATGAACAGAGAACTGGTTAAAGTTTAAAATAAATAGGAACTTGAAAACGCCAAAGATTACCACTAAAGAGGGAGGGCGGCCTCCAATCCCAGGCGGTCGAGAGGCAGCCTCTGCTCTTGATCTACTCCAGAGGAAGGCTGAAGCGGGACGATCCTTTGTGTTGTTCGACCTGTGAGAAGCGTATGGAGCTCTGTTGATTTTAAAGAGGGGAGAGGTGCTGGTCAGGAGCTTCGGGCAGAGGAGGCTTAGGATTTGGGTGATCTAAGGGACAAGTTGAAGATTTTTTTGCAGGTGGAGAAGATTTCGATGTGAAATCTGCCTAACTGATGCATGAATATGGCAGTGAGGATCAGGGGATACATGAGCCCATACCTGGTCGGGTTGGCAGAGGGAGGGTCGCTTGCATGCTTCAAGATGTTGAAGGGATCGATGGCGCAGTAGGTGAGGACTGCTGGCGGGTTGGGGAGCTTAGGGAAGGTCGCAGGGAGGTAGGCATGATTGCTGAGGTGACCCTGGTTCTGGAAGTTTGGAGTGTAGTAGAACAGGCTATGGTATTGGCTTGTCATATGTATTTTCATTCTCTCTTACTTGTCAAGTTGGCCTGCTGGTAGCTCTGTTGGCTTGACAGTCCGCTTCTGAGTTGTTTGCTCTCAAAACATGTTTGAAGGTGGTGCCCCTTATGTTGCTGATGTTATCCATGATCCTAATCTTAAGGTTGTTGAGAGATGTTTGTTTAAATTCGCCCCCTATTGCCATGGCTACAATTAGGATAGCCGAGTCTCCCAGTATGATTGGGCTTTGTATGCTCATTCTCTTCACGATGGTTGTGCCTAATAGAAGGTTGTAAGCCTCGGCCTTGTTGTTGGACATTTTACCCAGGCCCCATTCATAAGTAATCAAGACTTTGCCATGCTGATCCCTTATGACTCCCCCTGCCCCAGCTTTCCCCGGATTATTTTTGGAGGCTCTGTCGAACTGGAGGATAGGTCTTTTTTTATCTATAATCCATTGGTTTACTTCCTCTTTGGTGCCTCTAAGCTTCCAATTGTTCCTTCTCTTGTCTGCTTTGGAGAGGGGGTGTTTTCTTTTGTCAAAGCTGAGACAGAATTTGCTAAGCCATTCGATCTTAGTTTTGTGCCAACTGGTTTGATCTGGTTGGGACACACCATTGGCGCTTATAAACTCAGAGATGAGAGTTGTGGTTTTTGCCAAGGTGTGGGCTATATTGGGCTTCTGGTTATTGAATATGCGGTTATTTCGGGCGAGCCAAATTTGCCAGCTAAGAGTTGAGGGGATGCATTTCCACAGACGGATAATGGGAATCTTATTTTTCTTTGGATAAGGGTAGCATTTTTCCCAATTTTTTTGTAAAGAGGTGAGCTGGTCGAAGGTCTCTCCTATACTTAGGGGACTGATAATGTGCTTCCAACATCTTTGAGCAAAGGGGCATTCCAAGAAGAGGTGATGGCTGCTTTCCTCCTCATCTCGACAAAAACAGCAGATTGAGGGGCCAAGAATGCCTCTTTTTTTGAGGTTCTCAGCAGTGATAATCTTACCTTTGAGAAGTGTCCAATTAAAGAACTTGATCTTTGGCAGGCATTCCGATTTCCAGACAACTTTGTGAAGGTTCCATTTGTTAGTAGCCGTGGTGTCCTGTAGGAGCTTGTATCCTTCTTTGACTGTGAATTTCCCTCCATTCGGGTCCCAGACGTACCTGTCCTCTGTCATTTTGTTTGTGGGAGACGATCCTGAGAGGGATATCTTGAGCTCAGTCCATAGGTCCCTGAGGTCGTTTGGGGGGGAGAGGCCCTTCCAATCGTACCAGTTGTTGTGATCCCAAAGGGAGATGTCGTGTAAAGAGTTCAAGTTCTTTGCTTCCATCCATGTTTGGAGGGGTCTGATGTTTTGAATTAAATTCCTTGGCTTTGCTCCCATGATTCTGTCAAACCAAATGTTTATCTCTTTTCCACTGCCCGGCACTTTTGAAACGTGATTTCTAAATTGAGGGAGAACTTTTTTGATGAGCTTCCAAACCGGAGTACACAGTCTATCCACAATTGTTCTAGAGAGGACATTAGAATTAAGGTCGTTGAGATACTTCCTTTTGATAACCTCTACCCACCAAGAGCCTTTCCCGATGAGCATTCTCCATATTAGTTTGAATCCCATAGCTTTGTTGGAGAGGCTTGGGATTTTAATTCCTAGACCTCCTTTTTCGAATGGAAGAATGACTTGATCCCATTTGACAAGGCTGAATTTTTTTGAGTCTTGTCTCCCTCCCTGCCATAGGAAGCTTCGTATAATTATTTCCATATGTTTATGGGTGCTTGCAGGAGCTAAGGTTACAACGTACTGGTATATGGGGAGGGCGGAGAGAATGGCCTTGATGAGGGTAGTTCTGCCTGCCAAATTCAGCCAAGACATCCCCCATCTTTGTAGCTTTCCTCTCATTTTTTCTATATGCTTTACCCAGATTTCTGACTTGATTGTTTCTTTTGCTAGGGGCAGACCCAAGTACGAGAAATAGTTCCAATTTCTTTGCACCGGTATGTCCAGGATGATGGAGATTCTTTGCATGATTTGCATGGATACATTCCAAGTGTATATCTTGCATTTTTTGTTGTTTAGTTTTCCTCCCGATGCTGTTAGGAAAGTGTCCAAAGTTTTCTCGAATCTTTTTGCCATCAAACTTGAGGCTCCCCCTATTAGAAGGGTATCATCCACAAAAAGTGAGTGATTGATTTCTTTGATCCCTCTTTCTATACTGATTCCTGTAATTTCTTTTTGCTTGCGGAGTTTTTCCAAATGGATGCTCGGAGTTTATGCCATTATAATGTATAGGAACGGGGAGAGAGGGCAGCCTTGCCTCAGACCCCTTGTACTTCTAAAGTAGCTGCTTGGTCTGCCATTAATCAGAGGAGCTGTCCAGGGATGAGTGATGCACTCCATGATGATGCTGATAAAGTTGTTGGAGATCCTAAATTTTCTGAGGACTTCTCTCAAGAAGTGATGGTTGACCCTGTCAAAGGAGTTTGCCATATCTAATTTAATGATCATGCCTCTTTCCTTCCTGCTGATACTGCTGTGGATTGCCTCTTGAATTAAGATGACATTGTCCGTGATTTGTCTACGAGGAACAAAACTGCCTTGGTTCTCTGAGATGAGGTGGGGGAGGAGTTTTTTGAGTCTGTTGGCTAGGATTTTGGTGATTATCTTGTAAGAGACATTGCACAAGGAGATTGGGCAGAAGCGATTGAAGGAGAGGGGATTGAGGTCCTTGGGGATGAGGGCAAGATGAGAGGACTTTGTGTTGTCTCCCATCTTGTGTTTTTGGAAGACATTTTTCACCATCCTTATATAGTCTTTTTTTACTGTGTCCCAGTGGTTTCTGAAGAAGGCCACCGTGAACCCATCAGGACCCGGAGCCTTGTCTTGTTGCATGCTGAACGCTGCCAACTTAATTTCCTCTTCTTAAACCTCCTGGTCTAGTTCTCTGTTTTTCCAATCAGTGATTTTGTTTTCGATTGGCCTTAGAAAATCTGTGTTGACTAGAGTCTGAGGGTCTACTGATAATAAGGATTTAAAATGTCTGTAAGCTGCCTCTTTGATTTCTTTTTGATCACTAGTCTCTTTCCCTTCTACGAAGATTTTGTCTATTTGATTTCCAGGGCGTCGAAGCTTTAGATTGTTGTGGAAGAATGAGGTGTTTTTGTCTCCAGCCCTGAGCCATAGACACCTTGATTTTGTCGTTGTTCTTCTTCCTCCAATCTGTTTTTCCTGTATAATTCCCTGTACATTTCGTTTTCTTTGATTTGTTCCTCCTCTGTGTATTGTATGTTCTCTTTTTCATGATTCCATTGCTCTAATTATTTATGGAGATCGATTCATTTTTTTTTTCCACTGCTGCATTATCTCTTGCCCACTGCTTGATAGCTATTCTGAGAGACTTTAGTTTGGTTTCCCATGTATAGTGGGGAGAACCAACGACTTCCTTTGCCCACTGTTCTTGGACCAGTTTTCAAAATTCCTCTTTGTAGTCCCAGGATTTATTATATTTGAAGGGGAGAGGCCCCAAATTTCTTCCCTTGTCAAGAGTCAAAACCACGGGCTTATGGTATGAGGCAGAGCCTTGAATGATTTTGCTTTTGATGGAAGGAAAACTTGCTACTATTCTTTCTTGGACAAGAATGTTGTCTAGCCTCTCTTTTATGTTGTTGTTTCCAGTTCTTTTGTTACTCCATGTATACTTCCCGTTTTGGGGAGGGATATCAATTAGATTGTGGGCCTGGATTAGAGTTTCCAGAGAGTCTCTTGAGGGGTCTGCGTAGAAGTTCCCTCCTAGTTTTTCATCAGCGTTCCTTATTAAATTCAGAGTTCCTCCCAAGAAAATGTTCCTGCCTTGAGCTGATTGAAGATCTTAGGTTATTGAGTCCCAGCATGTTGCTTTGTCCCTGTAGTGGTTTGGTGCGTAGATGTTGTAGATTGTGTATTCCTCTTTTGAGACTTTTTTTTGAATGTCTGTTCTTACCCACCAGTTGTAGGAATTTTGGTTTATAAGGTCCCATCTATTTTTGTTCCATATAGTTCCTATGCCTCCTGATGCGCCTGTTGCGCTTATTGTTGTACCTGTGTAGTTTTTTCTTCTTTTGATGTGGTTTTTGAAGTCTTGATCGGAAATTTTGGTCTCCTGGATGAGGAGGAGGTCTGGCTGCTCCTATTTGACTAGATCCCGGACTGCGTTTATTTTTAGGGAGGAGCCCATCCCCCTACAATTCCAAGAGACCAGAATCATCATTTACCATTTTTTGTATGAGTCTCGCTCTTCTCTTTCATCTTTTCCCCACTTCCTTTTGGCTTGTCTAGATATGTGTCCATTGGTTGCTGAGTTCCAGTGGCCATTTCTTTCGCTGCATTTTCATCCCTTATTTCTTTATTTGACTTCCTGCCTACTTTTCTAGGAGGATCGGAAGTGAGGTTATTCTCTTTCATTTTGTTTCTGGTTACTATTCGATCCACGGTTGGAGGGGGGGAGGGCTGAGGTTGAGAGAGGGGGCAGGAGATTGCAAGTGCAGTGCCTTGAGGAGATGAGGGAGGAGACATGGGGTCTTCGACTGACAGAGATTCAAAGGGGTTGGAGGATGAGGGGAAGGGGGGAGCTGAACTAGAAGGGTGGAAGGGAACAGAAGGGTTTTCCAAGGGGGCCTTGGAGCTTGGGCCGAGAGAGGGATTAGATTTTTTCTTTTTAATTTGTTCCCATGAGCCTTCAGAGTTTTCAACATTTCCATTAGATTCATTTGTTTTTAACTTGCTACATCTATTTGCAAAATGCCCATACTCGTGACATACCTTGCACTTGAAGGGTAGCTGCTCGTAATCTACCTGTTGGATGTGTTTCCATTGATCCACTTTGATCTCGATAGCTTCCGGCAGGCCCTTCCCAAGATCTACTTCAACGCATATCCTCGCACAAGCATCCATGTTCTCCTTTGGTTCAGATCTGTCTATGAATTTGCCAACAGCGTTCCCAATGGCCTTGACTGATTCATCTCCCCAGCAGTGAAGCGTCAGATGAGGAAGACGGACCCAAACCGAGACTACTTTTGGGACGTCCATTTCCGGATCAAAGTCAGGAAACCATCTATTCAGATAGAGGCCTCTTGAGTCCATAAAATAGGGGCCATTTCTGAAGATGAGATTCCTGTCCTCCTTTGATTCAAACAAGAAAGTGTAAAAGCCTCTTCCACAGAAAATGATTGCTATTTTTCCTTGTATGATCAAGTTCCAGTTGCGTTCCACCCATTTTTGTACTGATCTGGGCGAGGGCCAGAGTCCCGTGAACTGGCCTACCAGAGCTCTTTCAGCTAAAGAGATTGCTGCCTTCCTCGGGAGGGAAGGGGGAAGGTAAACTTTAGGTATTTCATCGAGTTTCTTGATGAACTTAGTTGCAGTTGGACGGATTCTTGATGCTGCATTCTCTGGAATGAGGGATGCAAACTGCTTCTCGTAGTCTTCAGGGTTTGGAGGCAGGGGGTCCATCCCAACCATTGGAGAGCCAGGGCACAGGTTGATCTGGAGGGGCGGAGGCTACCGGGAAGGAGCCCCGTAGCAGGAACTGAGTAGGAGGCCCAGAGGTCAGAAGAAGGCTCGAGGGGGCCCAGAGGGGCGAAGAGGGCGAGCCTAGCAGCAGAGCTTCCAGGCAGGAGTCTGAGGGCGCGGGTCAGCAGGGGAGCCTAGGCCATTCGCCTGCAGCAGCCAGAGCACGTGATCCTGCCGTTGTTGTTTATGTTGATGATATCTGTCAACTTTCATTATTGGTTGGTTCAAAGGGTTTCTATTGTGTGCTAGCCATATCTTGTGTACGCCAAAAATCTGCTTCGGTATGGTTACTTCATCTTTCTTCACTTGATTCCTTCCACATTATTGGCCTATGGATTACACTCATGATGGATTGATGTAGGATGCCTTAATTCCTTCCTTCTAGTAGATATTTTCCCATCGACTCTAACTCATTGATATGGGAATAAGATCTAGAGTCATTTTTCAGTACCTTAGGGTTTGCAGTCATGAGTGGTAGACTCCTTCGTTATCAACAGTGAGACAACATCAATGTCTCCTGATTGATAGATTCTCTCAAGTGTTTGACTTCAACTCACTTATTCACACTTGTTAGATTATTCTTGGGTACCTTGACACTCATCATCATTATCAGTGATTTGTCTCGTGTTTGTTAACAATATACATCAATGACTAGTAATCAAACAATTCCTCACATGATCGACTTCAGCTCATTTATTCCCATAGTGTAGAAATGTACCATGGTAGTCAATGAAGACCTCAGGTTGCATCAACATTTCATGGTTCACTTGTCAGTCCATCCAGTTTACTGCCAGTGAAACCATCCAACTTATATGTTGTAGTTCATCACAACAGCATCTTATATGTTGGCACCCGAGTTGCATGCAGTTCCATTATTCCAGTTTTTACTTGGTACTTTATGAGGATCAGTTATGTGACTTCAGTGATCAGATATCTACTTCAGCATCATTGATCAGTTATCCTATATGTGATATTGTGATGTGGCCTTGATATATACTTTTGTGGCAATGATTAGATGATCCACTATGTATTTATCAGTTTTGTTTGTACTTGTATACATTTTGGATCTTCTCTACACTTGGCATGCAGACATGCTTTACAATCTTTGAGCATGAGTATGCCTGCCTCAGACATGAGCATTCTTTCTGATCTCTTCCACCGGTTTGGTAGGCTGGAATTTGGTGATCTCCTCCCAAGTCCTCGCATGATTCTTTCTATACACTTAATACATTTCAGCCATCATATACCCCTTATGACCTCATATATTAGGGGGCATCTCTTATAGAATAATTTAGCACCTTTATATACTTGATGCTCTGATTCATGGCCTTGGGTAGCCCTTTCCCTTCAGACTTGGTCCAATCATTAAAAAAAAATATTTTTAATTACATACGTGACCCTGCCCTTCCAAAAATGCATGCACATGTGGGTTCAAGTATACCCAAACCTCGTATATGATTTAAAATATGAAATAAATATAAAATCCCTATTTTTTGGGTGGGGTTTACAGGTTACACTGGAATCCTACGTATAGGAGCCAGTGGCCAAACTGTATCCCTAATGAAAAAATTGTTTTGAGGTGATATAAATACACCTCAAGGAGAAGGCCTAAGGGGAGACAAAGATAGGATATTGACATTATATCCAATTAGTCCTTGATCAAGTCTAATTTATCCCTATGCCTCTTGCACTCCCAGCTATAGGAAACCCATGTTTCCTCATAGAGATGTCCATCTCCTTTATATGGAATCCATGTGTATGCATTTGAAAGAGGATTGTTGAGGCTTGGGCTGGACAGATCTAGAGGAAGGTTTCGCTTGGAGCCATGGACGAATTAGGTTATATTCTTCCACATTCTTTTGCAGTAATCAATAAAGAATCTATGCCTTGTTCCTAATGTTATGATCTTAATGCTTTAATTCATGTTTTAATGTAAATTATGTATGATTTCAGATTTATACTTATATGCTTATATTCTTGTATGATCTAACATCTATATCATGAACATGCTTTGAACTACTACTAGTATATGTTCTTTTCTTGAATGAGTTGTAGGTTTTGAAGCATTGGAGGAAGCAAAGGGTTTGGACCCTACGGGAATGACCTCAAACGTAGGGCCTTTAGGTAATATCTCTTCTTCCTACTTTAGTAGTTTAAGCATTAGGACTGCTTGTTTTCTTGATTCTTGTTGGTGTATGCCCTTTGCTCTGTTGGGGTGCTCAACCCATACCCTAGGGTGTATTATTCTCGCAACAGTCTCCAAAATATTTAAGTTTATTATCATGCATTTCTTCTAATTATGTTTTAAATTTGGATTATCTCTCTTCCCTACATTTTTCTAATGATTTTAATGTTCATATAAATTATCTAGAGTTACCTTGTTGAGACTTCCCTTGAAATATGTTTGTATCTAAGGCACAATGCTCATATTGAAAAGTAGAGGAAAGAAATAAGAGCTTGAATGTCAAAAAAAAAACCAATACTTCATCACAACATCTCAAAAGCTAAATGTACAGGTTACATTCTCACACAAGTATGATGTGTTAAGACCTTGCTATTAGAAAATGATAGCATTGCATATTATTGAGGATGTTTATCTCACATTTTCAAATATATTAAAAAAAATACAATATTTCAAACCATTCCTTTTATTTTTTAAATTTTATTTAAAAAAAAATAACTAATAAAAATTAAGATGATATATGTTTGTAAATTTCCATTGTTGGATTTAATAGAATTCAAAATTGGAGTTCATTGTTGTAGTCCAACATTTCTAATAGTCAATAGGATTCATCATCAGAACACATGTCTTAATGAAGAACCTTATTGAGGATTCGAAATATCAACTACAACAATGAACATTGTGGATCACACTCGAGTTCTACATCCTAGTTTAATGTATGAAAAAAGACCAGATAAGAATATATTGTTTTTATTGATTTATGCCCAAAGATAGGGTTTTAATGTGGTAGAGATTGCAATTGAGAACTAAGATGGGGTCGGACCTATGTTATATATGCAACAATCGTGATGAAAACAATTTTCATTTATTTTTTCATTGACCTTGTACTCAATAGATTCATAGTGAAATAGAGGGCCAGTTGAATTGGAGCATTTTTGGGATGAGGGTTCCTCGGTTGATTGTTTTAGGGAGTTTTTTTGTTTTGCTAAAGGCATATAGGGTTATTCCTGTTTTGGTCACCCAAGGTGTCTAACTAACTTGTAATGCAAGTCATTTTGAATATAAACTACAAGCTACTTTCAAAATCTGATAACAATCATTAGCTATGTTTTGTTGATTTTTGTAGCTTGGGGGGTACTCCAAGCCCTAGGGCTCAGGGTTTGGAGGGCAAAGAACCACAAGGGTAACTTGTGGGCATGGAACCCAAGTGTGGGGTTTTGCACCCATCGATTTTTCGGCCAAAACCATGAAGGGTTTGCGACATGTGATGGATGAGGATGATAGTTCTCGGCAAGACGATTCCAACACAATGAGAATCATCTGATTTTGAGTTTTCATTAGAGAGAAATGACTTTTTAAAGTTGACTAATTAATTATTGGTTGTCAAGTCATGTAGGCATGTAGGTTTTAACCCCGTATAGAAATTACCTGCATACGAATTCTAAAACACAGAAAATAAACAATGCGAGAACATAACACATAAAACACATATACACAGATATTTTCCCCTGGATCCCAAAACCGGGACTACCAGCTTGATTTTTCATTATGTTCCTTTCAATGTTACAATACATATTTATACATGTCAAAGCATCGAATACCATGGACCGAAAAACCATCGCGTCCAAAACCATGGACCGAAAACCATCGTGTCTAAAACCATGGACTGAAAACCATTGCGTCCAAAACCATGTGGGAAAACCATGGACAAAACCATAGGTAGGTTTGCCCAACCTAATATAGGGTCCAAAAAAAAAATTTCCCGGGGCACTGCCTTCGACCCCGTACACAGGGGCTCTGCCCCCCCTCTAACCCCCTGGTTAACTACAAGCACTAGTCATGAAAAGAATATAACACAACCCAACATTCTCTCACTTGTTGTTTTCTTTCCACATGGGGCCACAGGAGAGCTTAGTCATTTATCCAACCCTAAAATGCCCATTGTTTCTCTACACCAAAAGAACTTTTTAGTGCTCACAAATTTTGTCAATGCATCTGTGGTATTCTTCAAAGTGTCCACCTTTACCAGCAACACCTTTTTGTCTTATATCATGTCCCTCACAAAGTATACTGAACATCAATGTGTTTTGTCATTTAATGATAAGCAGGGTTCTTTGCCAAGAAAATTGCACTTTGCTTGTCACAGTCTATCCTTATAACTCCCTATACTAACCCCATACTTGAATACAATATCTACAACCAAACTGTTTCCTTGCTTGCATGAGTGGCTTCCATGTATTCTACCTCTGTAGTTGATAGTGCCACTACAGATTGTTTCTTACTCATCCAACTAACTGCAATTCCAAATAGGTTAAACACATACCCACTTGTAGATATTCTCTGATCCAGATCTCCAGCCCAACCTGCATCGACAAAACCACGAATATCCAACACTATGTCCAATCCTGGTCTTCCTTGATAGCACAAACCATAATCACTAGTGCCATGCAAATACGTAAAAACCCTCTTCACTGATGTCCAATGCTCCTTTCCTGGTTTTGACATAAACCTACTCAATACTCGCACTGCATGTGCAATGTCTGGTCTAGTACAGAACATTGCATACATCAGGCTATTGACTACACTTGTATATGGAACACGAGACATGTCCTCTTCCTATTTTTGTGTCTTGGGACATTGTTCAACAGATAACTTCACACCTACAGGAATAGGAACCTTCACTGGTATACTATCATGCATATTAAACCTCTGCAGTATTGTCTCGACATACTTCCTCTGGTTTAACCAGAGCTTCCTCTTTCCCCGATCTTTTTTAATTTCCATTCTCAAAATATAGTTTGCATCACCAAGATCTTTCATGTGAATTTGAAGGACAATTGGGTCTTCAAATCCTAGATAATTTCTTTGTCATTTCCAACCAGCAACATATCATCCACATACAAGACCATATAAATAACATGGTCACCAATTAATTTAAAATACGCACAATGATCTGCCTTGCTTCTGGTGAAGCCAAGTCCCCATATAAATGTATCAAAAATCTGATACCACATCCTTAGTGACTATTTTAACCCATACAGAGACTTCTTTAACTTGCATACCAGTTCTTTCTTACCCTTCACCGCAAAGTCTTTAGGTTGCTTCATGTAGATCTCCTCTTCCAGATCCCTGTGAAGAAATGGTGTCTTCACATCCATCTGTTCTACCTCAAAATCAAAAGCAGCAGCAACAGGTAGAAGTAATCTAATAGAAGCTACCTTGGCAACAAGAGAAAAAATATCACCAAAGTCAATTCCCGACACCTGGGAATAACCTTTTGCTACCAACTGAACTTTGCATTTCTCCACCTTTCCTTCTACATTTGTCTTCTTCTTGAACACCCATTTTCTGCCAATGGGTTTCCTTCCAGCCGACAACTCCACCAGATCCCAAGCCTCATTTTTGTGCAAGGATGCCATTTCATCAACCATGGCCTCTTTCCAGAGTTTTCCATCCTCTGAATATACTACTTCCTTAACAGTTCTGGGATCATCATTAGTAATAGATAAAGAAAAATTTGAACAAAAAGCAGATGGACTATACCTTTCTAGTTGCCTTCTTTCTCGAACTAATCTTCTCACACCTGGAGTTTGTGGCTCTTAATCTTTTGATTCCTCCTCTGTTGTAGAGTCTGATTCTTGCTCCTTTAGCTCAAACTCTATCTTCTTAGGTTCCTTTGATGGGACTTCATGTTTACTAACATCTTTCACCTCTCTGAACACCACATCTGATCCGGATTTAAACAGGAACGCAATAAAATACAGAGATAACCATATACACAAAGATGCAGCGGAAATAACGCTTCATTTCATTAATGGAAAATACCGAAATATGCTTACAACCAGAAATGGAAATAAACCAGCTAGGGCGATGGTAGCTTATCTCTGAGAAGAGATGTGCGGCTACATGTCTCTGAACTGTACCGAACTTGTGTTACAATGAGGCTCGAAGGCCTATTTATTATTGAGAAACAATGGAAA
>APFE030047102.1:22232-107332 GCA_000404065.3 Pinus taeda | reverse complement strand
GTGGGTGCGACTGAAAATAGTGAGCCTGTACTTTCATCCTTTTGCTCGCAGTAGGTTTCCCACCAGTCCTTGACGTGTGGGGCTGCTTTGAGAAGAGCAAAAACAATCTTTTCCCGACTTGAAAACTCATGAACAGAGAAATACCCATCTAGCAGATTTAACCATTTATCTACGGCATCTGCGTCTATTTTACCCTCGAAGATGGGGATTTCAAATTAACTTGTACCTTAAAGGGCGTGGCGTTTCCAGAGTCGCTGCTGGAAGCCGATGCGTCACCTCTAGGTAGCCGCTGAAGAATCTGCACAAAGTTGTCCATCATCGCGTTCCGCCGCTCTAGTGCTTCTTCGAGCAAGATTTTGATAGGATCTCTTGCCCCCTCGTCTTTTTTCTCATCCGCCATGGGAGGCCGTCGGGATTTGCGAGGCTGGTCTTGCAAAGGTTCGACCAGTTCAAGCCCTAACTCCTTATATCCTGACCTCGTCGGGGACATGCAACGAAAAACCGAGAAAAAGCAGACCGCTCTGATACCACTGATCTGGATTTAAACAGGAACGTAATAGATTACAGAGATAACCATAAATACAGAGATGCGATAACCATAAATAAAGAGATGCAGCAGAAATAACACTTCATTTCATTAATGGAAAATACCGAAATATGTTTACAACCAGAATGGGAAATAAACCAGCTAGGACGATGGTAGCTTATCTCTGAGAAGAGATGTGCGGCTACATGTCTCTGAACTGTTCCGAACTTGTGTTACAATGAGGCTCGAAGGCCTATTTATTATTGAGAAACAATGGAAACCCTTCACATTCCAAAACCGACCCTTAGAAGATGAAACGCCAAATTGTGGGCCCCGTTTTGGGTAAATTGGTACATCAATTTCCCGGGGTCGTAACTTTGGCATACGATCTCCGTTTGACACGTATGATAGCTTGTTAGAAAGATCTATCTGAGAACTACCACTTTGGGAAGGGCAACATCGGTCCATGGACCCATGTTGCCCCTAGATTTCCCAAAAAACGTCGTTTAGGGCCTCAAAACGGCTTCGGAAGTTCAGGACCTGAAAAACCTGCTAAAAATAGTAAATTGTGCTACAATTATGGAAACTGAAAAACTGAAAGAGACAGTTGCGGGGGTACAAATGGGATAGGTGGGTGCCCACCAACATCCACCTGGATCAACATCTCGGTTGTACACAACCTTCCTTATTACTGGGTTCCAAAGCTTATAACCCTTTAAAACATCCTTATACCCAATAAAGATAACATGTTGTCTCCACCTCCTCTGCCTAGAATTCATGTCCTAACCTGGCACCCCTGAGCATGCTTCTTGCCCTTTCCATCAACATCTTGTTCATTCTTTCTGTAACTCCATTTTTCTCAAGTGTATATGGAGTAGTCTTCTGGTGTGCTATACCACACTTCTTACAGAATTCTTCAAATCCTTACTGCAAAACTCTCCACCATTATCTGTCCTCGACACCTTTATCTTCTTCTATGTCTGGTTTTCCACCAAAGCCTTAAATTCTTTAAACTTGTCAAAGACTTCAGATTTCTTCTTAAGGAAATATATCCACATATTCCTTGAGAATTCATCTATAAATGATACATAGTACACAGACTTACCTAATGATGGAACCTTCACAGGTCCAAACCCATCACTATGCACAAGCTCTAATATAAGTTTCACCCTCTTACGACCAGAGGGGAAACTCACCTGATTTTGCTTCCCACATACACAATTTTCACAAAAATGAAAATCCAGAGAGCTATTACTCATACCTTCTACCATACCTTTACCATGAAGTATTTGAAGGCCCTTCTCTCCAATATGTCCAAGCCTTTGATGCCACAGCATGTTCTTCTCTCCAGAGACCACTCAATTTTCTTCTCCACTTTCAGGAACCACAGAACTGTTGTACCCGTCAACAACAGTGCTACCTTGCAACTTGTATAGAGTTCAAACCCGAACTCCCCGCATCAATACCAGTGCCCCTCAAACCATCTTGTAGGTATCTTTCTCGAACATTGTTTTTACACTTTCATCATCTAGCTTGCTTATGGAAATCAGATTTCTAGCCAGTGTAGAAATATGCAGAACACCCAGAAGTGTTCTAACCCTTCCACCTTGCAACTTCAAATTTACTTTTCCGCGACCAATTATTCTAACTTTCCTGTCATCCCCCAAGAAGACATCACAACCATCGTATTTCTCATACTCACAAAACCACTCTCTATGGGGAGTGAAGTAAAAGGATGCACCTGAGTCAATCAGCCATGCCTCATGATCTACATGTGTACTTGAAGAATCCAAATACACATCCCCACCTTCATCTAAGGTGGTTTTGTCCTCTACAGAAGGAGCATCATCAGATCCCTTTCCTTTTTTAGCAGCTTTAGATTTACAGTCCCTTTTGTAGTGCCCTTCCTTTTCACATTTCGAGCAAACTACCTTTACAGGTTTTCCTGGAGATTTAGATCTCCCACTCGATGTCTTATTTTTGTTTCTATTTTGGGACTATCCTCGTACAGACAAGGCATAACCATTCTAGCTCTCCATATTTTTCATCTCATCTCCTTCGTCAGCAAGGATGAGACTATTTCATCAAACTACAAGGCAGTTGCATTGCTACCTATTGCAATAACCAGACTATCCCATGAATCTAGTACAAAACATAACAAATTGATGCACTTATCTTCATCTGAAATTTTAATATAAACATATAATAATTGACTTACCACAATATTAAATGCGTTCAGATGCTCTATCATCGCGTCTCCATCTTTCATTCTCAGGTTATACAACCTTTTCCACAGGAACAATTTATTCACCAGAGACATCCAACTTCTCCCATTCTTCATCGGACACTCCCGTTGATTTAGTACCTGGATCTACCACGATCCACTGATCTTTATCCACCAATAGATCTTTTATCACTCAAAAGTCTTCCCTAGAAGTTATAAAAAGAAGGAATAATCCGAGGTAACCATAAACCTAATCTTTTAGACTCAGCTTCTAGCCAACCTAAGTCCAGAGAGGGCTCTCTCTTTATAATTTAACTTTGTTTTGGGTGGGATTTTAGGCTAGTTCTTAGTGCTCATGGGATTTTGATTTTGAAATTGAAGTTGGGTGGTGTAATTCTGGGAACGGATGGATATAGCTAGCTTCTTCAAGCCATTGGGCTATGGAGTCAATAAAAGGATAGCTTAACTGGACCAGATCACTAAAGGGAGTGTTCATAAGGCAAGCCAACAAAGCAAAAGGAAAATCTTCAAGTTCAATGGATGAGATAGTCCTAACCAGGGTGAAAGGGAAATGAAGAATCCTTATATCGGGATCAAGATGAAGAACAGGAGGTGATCATGAGAAAAGGGAAATTAAGAATCCTTTACTATAGACCGAGGGGGAAACTACAGAAGTAAGGAAGCATTTAAGAATTCCCTGACTAAGATAGTTTAGCAGAAAACATTAAGAATGTAAACAGTCAAGACAAAGAGTATTAAAGCCAGTTTTGAAATATCATTCCTAGTTTACCATTCAGATTTCATAAAAACACATATGATTATTAATAAACATAAAGAAAAACAATAATACACATGAGAGAAAATACTTATTTGATTTCCACTTTACACAAGAATCCTGTGAAATGTATTTACTTTATTCCTTGATCCAACAAGCCAATCCAGTCTTGATACAATGGCACTTTAGCTTGAGAGGAAAAATTGTCTATAGAAATGTCTTTGAATCCACCCTCAATACTTCGAAAGGTGAATTATTTATTCAAAATTATTTACAAAATATCTTAAACAATATGAGAATTAATCTAGGAAATCAAAATATCTTCAAGCATGAAGATAGAGATAGATGGAATCTGCATCATGATGTCCCTCTTATTGTGGTTGTGTTGGCTTTTGCAGTTGAACTTGAGCCCTTTTAAGCTGGCTGATATGTGTATGCTAGAATTATCTTTGTCTTTAACCTTTAACTGATACTCTTTACCTGTTACTCTTTGACCCTGTTTACCTTTTTCATCTGGTTGCCATTTAGATTTACTGTGGTAACTTATAGTAAATCTGTCATTTTTCTCCACTATTCATCTTCAGGTAACTTTATCTTGAGCATGCTTCTATATATCTCATCTACCTCAATGTATTGGCCAAATCTAAGCTTGGTGACAAATAGATGTTTAACCTCATCCTCTAGGAAGAATAGATTTTCTAAAGTATCATATAATACTTTCCTTGTTGGCAATGCTTTAACTCCTGAAGTGCTTGCCTGATCCTTGGAAAATTTCTTTAATTTGTCAACATAGTCCAGTTGGATCATAAGTTTGTCATCGATTACCATGGGATTGGGAAGGTCTTTATCCCTCAAAATTTGAAGCTTTTTGATGAATCTGTCAATACCAACCTGCATGTTATGGCATTTTTTCTCTAGGTTAGGCATAAGGTTTCTTTTAGAAAGAACCTTCCTAATTTTAATGATGGCTTCAATTCTGTCCTCCACACCAAGCTCACTTAGTTCCTCCTTGTTCTTGTTGTTCAACAATTGGATGGGTTGATTAGCCTCTTCAAGCTGGTCTCCCAGGTCTTCCTTGATCTTTTGTATTGCTTCGGTGGCCACTTTCACCAGTTCTATTTGCTCGAATATTACTTGAATTGATGGCCAAACATCATTGACCTAGTCAATGATATTGGCCCAGAGCATTTCCTTAGTTTGTCCTAGTGGCTTTTGCAATGTTAGATCCTTCTCTAGGATCTTAACCTTCTCACCCATACTTAGGGATTTTTGTGCTTCTTCTATCTGTTGTATCTGGGCAAGTTTACAGTCAGTTTCTAGGCTGTCTATTTCTCCTTAAGCTGTTTTAGCTCTGTAGCCTAGATGGACATTTCCTCCATGGCTTTCACTAACTCTGTTGTCTTTTCTGTTGATGTACTTGCATTTGTAGACTTAGTTGTGATTGGTAGTGATGTAGCAACTGGCATTGTTGGTGCTAAAAAGGCTTCCAAGGTTGAGGGAACTGCAGTAGAGATTGTGGGAATAACAGTTTGTGGAGTGGTGGCCAACTCACTATGTTTAGACTAAATCAATGTGTCCAAATATTTCTCAGATTCCTTCAGCTAATCATTTAGCTTAAGGACCAAGTCCATAAGCTCTTCTTGTTCCTTCTAAGTTTCTAAGACTTCTATTGTTTTTGGACGATGAAGATGTGGAATTTTGAGCTGCTTTTTCAAAGCAGCTATGTCATCATTCTTCCTTTTAATTAACCTTTCTGCAGTTTTCACATCTTTGGGATCATGTCCCAACTCTATGATTAAGTCCTCCAAGGACTTGATTCTAGTATCCTTGGCCTGTGAGGAGGCCTTTTCTAGTTGAAATTGTGTTGATATATTATTCAGCGAATTCTATAACTGGTGGGCTGCAATGGCTTTGCTTGTCAACGTGGAATATACCATCTCTCCTATCTGTTTATGCAATTCAATTTGGTCAAAAGGATGTATGCCCTTTGCCAACTGTTCAAAATTTGTCTTCTAGTAGTCAGCTACTGATCTAGGCTGCTAAGTGGTGGGCTTCAAAAAAGTCATCTGCATTTTTCCTTCATTCACATCAAAGGCTGACATAAGCCTTGTTTGGTTGGTGGGAGCCATTTTGAAGTACTGTGCATAGCTTTTGGCTTTTAACCTATCATTCCTGGCCTTTATTTCCTTGTACTTTTCTATGATATCCTAGTCTTTGTTAGATGGGATCCTTAATGAGGACACTTCCACACTTTGTTGTTTTTCCAACATCTGAGCATGTGATGTGGAAGGTTCTTGTGTTCCTCCAAAGGGAGTAGCATGCCTGATCCCTTCTCTTTCTATTCTTGTGGCTCCAACTATTTCTTCTGTGAATTCTCACCCAAAGAAAGGATTTAACCTTTGCCTCTTGACATATGTTTGTGAAATGGCTCTACCTGAAGGAGTGGCCTCCTCCCTGTCTCTTTTGAGGTTTCTCTCCTCATTGAGAGGAGTCTGTAAGGTAGGGGGAGTACTCATAATGTGCTCTAGTAGTCTTGTTTGAGTCAATTCTTCTGAGAGATCGGGTTGTTCTGAATCTTCTTGAACCTGGGGTCTTTCTTCTGCTTGTTGTTCACTGTGTGCCTATGATTCCCTTTGGGCTTGAGATTCTTCTGGTACCTGTATGAAAGAATCTTCATCAAGTATCCTTTCTAGATCAATTAATGCATTTTCAACAACAACTTCAGTGCTATCTCTGTCCGCTAGAGTATTTTGCACCCATTCCAATTGATTTTCATATTTTTCTATCTCAAGGATTCTGTGGTGGATATGGGGAGACAACTTGTTTTTCTGTCTTCTATTGCAGATGAAATCAAAGGGGTCATATCTCCATATGAGGCTTTGTTTCAGTTTGAACATTTGAAGGATTTCTTTAACTTCTCTTCCAGCTTCTCAACTATTGCACACAAAGGGGCCTAGTTAATCTTTAATTTTGAGTTGAGCCTTCTTTTTGGCTTTCACAAAATGTACCTCATCTGAGTTGATTATCTATCTGTAGTACTCCAGAGCAAATAACCTCATTGGAAGGTATCTGGGTAACTTGTATGGCGCTAACTCATAGCCATAGATCCTAATTTCAATGTGATTTTGGTATAAGTACCAATCTCCCACTTTGTGTTGTTTTGAAAGTTGTAGGATCCTCCTGATATCTGAACTGATTCTTGGAGGAGGACTTCCTAGCAACATGGTCACTACAGGATGTACAAAAATATCTATGAAGTCTATGTATGGATATGGTGATTCAAATTTGTGGATTAGAGGAGTCCAGAAGGCTACTGACCTAGGGTTGCCTCTGGTATCAAGTTTTTGAAGAGTAAATGGGAATTTATCAGCATGATAATATAAGAAAAGGTGGTATAGAACTAAAGAATACTTGAATACTCTTTCATTTCTCATTCTTAAGAATTGATCATGCATCTTATCTGCTATGAATTTGGCATAATCATATATGATGGCAAGGGGTTGTCCTGGAGTGAAGATAGACATGAAGGCTAGAATGATTTCATCAATATACTCACTTGTAGTATAGCCTAAGACACTAAATATCATTGACACAATGTCCTCGCCAAATTTAGAAAATATGGTAGCCACATATGGAGGGGGTTATGTTGGGACATGCTTTCCCTCCCTGATGAAGGTCTAAAGCATTTCAGCAAGTCTGGCACGGGTAATCTTGGGGAATTTGTCTAACAGGTCTCCAATGGACATGGGGGTCAATTTTGTCCTGGTTGCAACTGCAACATTTCATTGATGGATTCAACAGTGATGGTGAAAAGTACAGTATGGTCAAAGGACATCACTGCTCTTTGGCTAGAACTGTAGTTTGTATAACAATAGTGAAAAATTTCGGGAAAGATATGTACTAAAGGGAATTGGTACTTGGGTAAATTAGACTCCCAAAGACCTATTTTGTCTACATGGTTTAGGTATTGGTCTCTGTACTAGTAGCTTAATTTCAATGGGATTCAAGGACAGAGGTGTCATTGATTTGGAAGTCTTTGTCCACCGAAGGAAGATGGTCTAAATCCAGATGGGGAGTTGTAATTGGTCAGACATTCATTGCAACTGGAATGGCCATTCTTAGTTCTTGTGTATTTAAGAATGGGGAAAAGGGTTTTCAGTCAAATTGGGGCAATTTGGTTCAATTACAGAGTAATTTGGAGTTGTTGTGGATTTCTTTTTACTTAATTACTTAATAATTTCAAGCAATTGAGTCATAGGTTTAGGAATGAGACAAGGTTTCTCAGTGTATTTGGGTAAATACCTGGAACTTTTGGCTTTGACGGGTCGACGAGCAATTGTGCACAGTTACAGGAGGTCTATTTGAACTGGAGGGTCGACTGGAAGTTCAGTGGCTTCTGTAGGTTGGTGGTTGGACGTGGGTTGGTAGTTGAACGTAGTTTGTCACATGCATGGAGGTCTGGAGCGCTCTTTCATGATAAAACAAAAAATAATGAATTTTTTAGTTTTATTCACAAAGTCAACCATTGGCGGGAAAATGGGGAAAGGTACGTTTGGCGTTTAGTGGGAGATGTGACTTTTTGTTGTCTAACAGATGGAAGTAAGTGGGTTTGATCGCACCGATTTTGTGGCTGGATTAGTTTCGAGGGGAGGCCACCCGATGCCACTCATCGGGTGCCACATAGCATCGGGGCCCAAAAGAAAATAGCCCATATCGGGCGGGTAAAGGTCAGGTGTTGGAGGCCGCCCGATATTCTTAACGGCCATTGGATTAAAGTGGAGGCAATCGCACAGTGATCGGGGTGGGGATTTGTATGAAGGGGAATGGAGGAGCCGGCCAATGATTAAGCATAGCGGTTTTTATTTAAACAATGGATTTAAAGCGAGGTTAGGGTGTCAGGGGTGTTTTTATTGGCGTGGTTTGATTATTAATTAACAGTTGGTCGATTAATTAATTTGTTTATCAGGTTAGGGTGTTTATAGAGTTTATGTTTCAAACTTTTTTGTGGGTGGGATATTAATATAAGGTTTTACTTTATAACTATATGGGGAAAGTTTATTGTTTTTTTCCAGAATTTAATACATATAAAGGTTAGAAGTTAATATGATAATGAGAAATCACTAAAGTATAGTGTATTTCATTCATTTGCTATTTGTCATGATCACATTATACTTTAGGCTTAAATTATTTTTGGGTTTTTTTAGAAAAGGGGTCTTTTTCATGGGGGCGATCACTTTTCCTAGGATAAAAAGGTTTTATCCTTAGAAAAAGGGGTTTATTAGGGGAAAATGACTTTTCCTTGGGAAAATGGTGTTTTTTCTTAGGAAAAGGGATTTGTTTGGGAATATGAGTGAATTGAAAGCGGTGAATGTTTATGAGGGGATTTTTAGTACTTAGGACCTATAAGTCATTGGGCTGAGGGTCTGGTCCCTCCAGAAGTCAGAGAAATGCTCTGAACCCCTTTGACTTAAGATTTTGGGTACTTAAGGCTTTTTATTGGAAATTAGTTAAGTGAAATGTGTAATAAGTGAGGGAAGTTAATCAATTTGACTTTGTGGACTTGATGCATGTCCAATTTTCATCCATACTTAGAACTTTGATGATGAAGGTGATCAATATTCTTTTGTCTAACAATCATCACAATTCTGCAATCTTTCTTCTACTCACTCATCTACTCATCCTACCATTTTTACTTCTATTTATTAGGGTGCACTTAAGCTGGCAAACCCTTATCAAAACATTTTCTTTTCTTTTACAATAGTAATCTAACTAAGTCTAATCTTATTACATCCAAGGGATCAAATTAAACAATTGTTCTCCTTTTTATTCACTCTACCTAATCTAATTATCTGCCAAGATTACACTGTTTGGTCAGATTTTATTCTCTATCTATAAGCATAAAATGGAAAGCATGAAATAGTCAAGTTTAAACATTTTGACTATTGTGGATTGTGGCAGAGGTAACAAGCTGCACTCAATAATTTATTTTGCATCAAAAGTAACTAGGAGTGGCATTTTGACTTGCACACTTTCATGGTCTTGTCTTTTCTTGGGGTTCATTTTTCATCTTTTTTTACCTTTTATTCTTTTTGTCCTTTTATTTTTCTTTTAGGACATACCCTCTTAACATTTTTTTATTTTTTGAATATGGAAAACATTTGCAAACAAGAAAAGGTATGTACATATTACAGGTTCAATCTCAGCCATTCAAAAATTATGACTCCTATTGGTATAGGAACTTAACAGTGGCTCCACTTGGGGATGGCATTTCCTAGTGAAATGTCAAGAACCTGTAGATCAATGGCCATTCTGAATTACTGTGATCTTAATCTGCAACTTTTCCCTTTCACTTTTTTGCATTATTGTTATTTATGACAGTGAAACTTTTGAAGCTTAGGGCCTTCTCTTCGGGCTTCAACTCTAAAAATTACCATCCAATCAACACTAAACTTTTGTAAAACAAAATATGTACAAGTGATTAGTGAAATCAGTAACTAGGATCTATGTAGTGCTTAAGCATTCGACCATTAACTGGTCCTCCTTCTACTTTTGTTCCATCGAATTCTTTGAGGAAAAAAACATTATTTCCCCTAAAATCATAAATGATATAAGGCCTTTCCATAGGAAGTCAAACTTCCCATGTTTATCTTTATCCTCCCTTCTTGAGTCCCATTTCAAAACTTTATCTCATAGGTAAAAATATTTTTCCTTGGTCCTTTTGTCAAAAGATTTCTCGATCCCTTCCTGCATAACATGGGATCTGATATACACTTCTTCCTTGGTCTATTGTAAGTGAATTGTCTGGTTGATTCTCCTTTGAATATCATTTGGCTCAACTTGCACCTCTTGGAGTAATTTCATCACTGGTGTTCACAAGGAAGATGGGAAAACAACCTCCATTCCATAAACCAATTGATAAGGACTGGTTCCAATGGATTTCTTTGTGGTTAGCCTATCTTCCCACAAGGCATTTACTAGCTTCTTGTTCCAGGTTTTCTTGTTATTCTCCAACAATTTTTGATGATATTCACTAAGTTCTTGTTGGAAGACTTTATTAGTCCATTTCCTTGGGGATAGTAGGTTGTGGAGTGACTCGGGGTTATATGATATTTGTTATAGAAATCAATCATTCTCTTGGATTTGAAAGTTGTTGCATTGTCAGTGATGATTTTGGTGGGGCATCCAAATCTGGACAGAATGTTGGCCTCAAGGAAGCTTATTATGACAGTATCAGTGGCCTATCTTGAGGGTATGGCTTCTATCCACTTTGTGAAATAATCTATAGTAGTCAAGATCCATCTATGTTGGGCAGAGGAAGGTGGATGGATTTCACCAATGAAGTCAAGACCCCACTGTTGTAATGGTGCTTTAGCGAATATTTGCTTCAAGGGTAATGGTAAAAGTTTTTTATTTCCTTTAATACTTTGACATTTATGACATGAGGTTACAAATTTCCTTACATCAGAAAACAGAGTGGTCCAATAAAAACTGGCTCTTAGGATCTTTTCAGCTGTGGTTTTCTAGTAAAGATGTCCCCCATAGTCACTTGCATGAAACTCCTGTAGTATTTTGTCAGATTATTCTTTTAATAAATAGTTAAGAAGGATGCCTCCGTGATTTTTCCAAAATAAAGCATTGTCAATTATGCAAATCTTCAAAGATTTCATTTTTAAGAACCTACTTTTAGTCCTGGATAGTTCTGGAGGAGCTTGTAAATTTTGTAGAACGTATATAATGTCAACATGCCATGGTGAGTCAGTAAAAGCCTGGCTGATCAATAGAGTCGCCATCTCCTCTTCATTATGCAATTATGCAATAAAATTTATGTGTAGGGCCTGACAGTTAGATTTAGCCATGAGCTTGGCTAAACCTTGGCCTTTAATCAATTTTGTAGGTTTAATTTCTAAGTCATATTCTAATATAGTAGCTATCCATTTCCATCTCTTCCCATCTGGACCATCATGTGTTAGGATGTCTTTGACTACAACATTGGGAACATAAGCTATTATATGAGAATATAGGATGTAAACTCTGAAATTTTGATGGCTTTAACTAGAGCAAAAGCTTGCTTTTCCATTATATTGTACTTTAAAGGTGCATCCCTCAGGGATTTGCTAAAGAAGGCAATGGGTTGCTCAAAACCCTGATCATTCTTCTGCAGTAGGACTACAACAATTGTTTGTTCGAGCTGAAAGAAAATATAATGAAATCCCTATCAAACATTGGACTGCTTAGAATTAGTGTTTGTGTCAAGGCTAGCTTAATATCTTCAAAAGACCTCTTAGCCTCGAGTTTCCATTTAATAGTCGAATCTTTCGTCAACATGTTATTTAATAATCTAATTAGTTATGCTAAGTTAGAAATAAATCTTCTCAGAAAGCTTATTTTACCTAAAAAGGCGCGTAGTTCTCTGATGCTCCTAGGATGTGGTATCTGTAAGATGGATTCAATTCTTGTAGGATCATAAAAGTGTCCTAGTTGGATCAGTGATAGAATTTATAGGGTTCGTTGTAAACCCAATTGGTTGCTTCCGATCATGTAAAATTAATAATTCAAACCGCACTCAGAGGTAGGGGATACCATCTTTAGAGATTATGTGGCCTAACAGTTTTCCCTCTTCCAACCCAAATAAATATTTCTTAGGATTCAAAGAAATTCCATACTTCCTACACTTGATGAAGACCTACCTTAGATGATCTAGGCGTTGTTGATCAGATTAAGAGAATCCAGTGATATCATCTAAGTATATGACAAGGAAGTCATGGATTTCCTTAGCAAAAGTTGTATCCATAGCTCTTTGAAAGGTGGCCCCTACATTCTTTAACCCAAAAGGCATCTTCGGATACATGAAAGTGCCCCAAGGAGTGGTGAATGCAGTTTTTTCCTATTCGTCTGGGTGGACTAAAATCTAGTTGTAACCAAAAAACCATCTAAAAATGAGATTCTAGTCGAACCTACTACCCTCTATAATATGTGATCCATTTTTGGAATAGGGTAGTTATCCTTGAGTGAAACTTTATTGAGATTCCTAAGGTCAACACACAATCTAATTTCACCAGTTTTCTTTCTTGTGGGTACTAAATTAGAAACCCAATCAGAGAATCTGATTGGTGCGGCTTCATACATTCTTTTGATTTCCTTTTCAATCGAAGGCAATGGAATAGGATTAATCCTTCTAAGCTTCTGTCTAAAAGGTTCCTGGTTTTCTTTTAAGGGGATGGTGTGTTGTATTATGTTGGTGTCATAGGACTTAAGGTCCTCATAAATCCAAGAAAAAACATCTTGGAATTCCTTTAGCAGTTCTATGTATTTCACCTTTTCATTAGGAGGTAAAGACTTTGAAAGTTTTATCAATTTAGGATCTTCCTCAGAGCCTATGTTACACTCCTCTATGTCATACTTTAAAGGTTCCATTTTCAACTTTCTAGGGACATCGTTTGAATCAAACAAGTCCTCCAAAGGAGTTAATCCTTTGGGCAAAAAATTGTCTTTGATATTGATGATTTCAGAGTCTTAGTCAATTATCTCATCAATTTCAATTTGCTTTAGGTTTTGAATATCTGATTTTGTAAACTTTGTGGGATGGAATCTATCTATCTCTTCCTCTTCTAATTTGTTAATTTCCATTTTATCTGTAAAATCAATATCTAATGTTATGTTAGTATCTATGTTTCTATTTACAAATTCTTCATCTAAAGTTGGAAAATTGTTTATTTGTTGTTCATTAGTGAATACTTTCCAGTTTTTTAAGTTATCAGGGATAGCAGTCAGCAGTGTATTGATGGTTAGGTTGAAATGGCAACTTACAAGTGCTAGCAAACATAGCTAAACTATGAGCTTTCATATTGTGTTTTCTTGGGATGACTGCAAGCTTATTTTCTAAAAAAGTATTTCATATTTCCACAATTGTTCCTCTATAAAAACCTAACCTAGGATCTCTAGTCATATAAACAGCATTGATTTGTTTTATAACCAACTCAAAATCTCCCATAATAGAGACTCTTATACTTCCTAACCTTTTAACCAATTTGAGACCTAAAAGAAATGCTTCATACTCGGCCATGTTGTTAGTGCATTTGAAGTTTAACCTGTAGGCATGAACCTCTAAGTGATCATTATCTAAATTATAAATCCACACTCCTACTCCTACACCTAGTTTGTTCACTGAACCATCAAATTCAAGATGTCGTAGTATTTCATGTTCATAACTCTTACTGTCTGGGGGGAACAAAATCTTCTTTGACTAAGGTATCTTGATCATCTTTTTTATCTGAAAGCTCTTGAGTTTGGAAAATTTGATTTTCTACTACACCTACATTTGAAGTATCTTCTCGGTTTGGTTCAGCATTGTACAGAATGAAAGAATCAATGTTAGAATGCATGGAATATATAGGAAAGTTTTGAGGCCTCTCCAGACTACTCCCTACATATTTCATTAGGGTCTCTCGGTATAGTTTTTTAGGATGTCCAAAGATTGAAATTGTGGCATATGACATGTCAAGTTGTAAAGATCCTTAGAGTTTGGCCCCCCATGATCTAGACAACATCATGCTATATTTAGGTGGTATATTAGCAACAACTATGTCCATAAGAATGTTATTAGCAGGGTATTGTACTAGGGAAACACACAAGTCTTTTATTAGTCCTAGGCACTTAACTTGACTTGAATCAAATGAAAACAGGTCCTTGTAAGGCCTAGTGATATCCAAGTTCAATTTCTCCATAACAGATTTAGGCATTAGATTGTGTGAAGCCCCAGAATCTAACATAGCATTGTCTAGGATTTGGTCATGGATGTTAAGGCTAATGTCAAAGGGTGGTATCCCTCCTTCCACTGGTTTTCCATTAACATCAGGACTGAAAATAAGCTCAGGCTAATCATCAAGTAGGTTAACAGAGTCTTCATTCTCAACGAAGTTTAAGGATTTTCTTATTTGAGATTTGTAAGTTTCATGTTTAATCAGCTCTGTTAAGGGAATAGAGATTTTCAATTTGGCTACCTTTGCCCCCAAATTGAAAGGCAAAGGGGATTTCTCTGTTTGAATGTTTGGAATTTTAACAGTAAGGTTTGGAGTACTTTGTTCTTCTTTTCAGTGTTTAGAGTCTTTTTTAGTGGATTTTCTAATATAACTTCTGGAGACCATTCCATTGTTTCCTTGGAGGGCACTGAAGTGGCAGGTTGCTCATTAGAAGGTTGGTCACTGGTTACATCTACAATGGTGGGACTAGGAGGATTCTGATTTCGTCTAGAGAGGATTTGGAGGGTTTTTGTAACTGGAACTGCTTTAATTTTCTTAGGATAATTTGGTGTTGCTTTCTTGTTTTGGTCTGAAGCATCAATGTTTTTTTTTCTCCTCAAATTGTACTATTTATGCACTTCGAAGATAGCAGATCACACCCTTGCTTGTAGTTGAATCATTCTCCAGTTTGGGTCTGGAACTGTTGAAGCATGTGTAATTCCTAATCATCTTGAGTCAAAAATACAGTTTCCTCATCATCTAATCCCATTAAGTTAATTTGTGTGTCTTGCTGAGGGTCTTCTGAATGGGAAGTTTCAGCATAGTTTTCTTGGAAAGGAGGTCTAATATTCTGATCAGGCCCATTTTTTCCAGTATTTTGGTTTTGATTCTTGCTAAGGTTTGGATTTCTCACTGGAGGAGCCTGTTGATTATCCCAGTGAGGCTTTGTTGCGATGTTCTCCATCCTATCCATCAGTTTTTCCATTCCTTTGGCTAGGGCATCCATTTTAAGGTCAAAGGGTGATGTTTCATCTTTCAAAGGTGCTCTTCATTTGTTCCTAACCCTAGCTCTTTTTACTAGCAAATTAGCTTCTACACTAACTGCTACACTCTGCATATCCTCTAGAGTTGGTGGATTTCTTTCTCTAAGTTGAAATGCCATATCAGTGTCAAACCCGTCCGGAAACTTTATCAGAGCTAAGACAAGTGGTGGTCTAAGGTAGACTGATATTGCATTGTATACACTATTGAATCTAGTACAGTAGTCTTAAACTGTTTCATTTGGTCCTCTCCTAATGTTTTCATACTCTGAAATAATTTGAAGAGGGTTCTTTTTCTTTTCCCATCTATTTAAAAATTACTAGTAAAAAAATTCTAAACTATCTATACTATTGTTAGGCAAAGATATAAACCATTTTCTCACATCGCCAGCTGGAGTTTGGGCAAAAATTTTCATTTGGACATCTCCAATATAAATTTCATGCAATTCGAAATGATCTGTCATCTTTCTTGTATGTTGTTGTGCTGTGTAGGATCCTGTGCCATTAAATAGGACAATTTTACTCTGGTAGTCGTGTGGCATGGCACCTCGTGGAGTAGGCATCACAAGAGGGGCATATCTATTTGCCATGGCTCTAAGTTGGGCACGACTAAGAACTGGAGTTGGGGTAACAGGGGGCGGTACAGAGGCCGATGGGGAACTAGGGGTACTAGAAGTTTGATGGGTAGTGATAGGTTGATGGGGAAGTGAAGGTATGAATGGAGTTGTGGAATGAAATTCAAAGATGTGAGGGAATAATGGTGAACTAAAAGAAGTTGAAGTTGTGTCAGAAAGTTCAAGGATCTTAATAGTAGTGAGGGATGACGGAGGGAAATTTACAAGATACTAATCAATTGACAAGTTTACCCTTTGGAATTCAAGTTTAGTTGTAAATTCTAGATCTAGAACTATGTCATCAAGTGCACTCTCAGACCTGGTTCTAAATAGAGAAAGGTAAAAATACTTGTCAAAGGGGAGGTATTATAAAAACAACCACTCATCAGAGTAGGAATCTTCTTTAATTGAAGGTGTAGGACTGACTGAACTTTCTTGTCTCCTGGATATTCTTGAAATTATATTAGGATTGTCAAATACTTGTGGAGGGTTTGGATCAAGATTGGCCCTATTATAATGAGTTCTCCTTGAAGCCAGATTTCAAGCTTTTCCTAATTACTTTCTTTTTTGTGAAATTTTACAAATAACTTCTAATAAACCCTTCAAGAGGCTTGAAATAAAAATATGAAATTTCTCAAAGGTTTATTAAGACTGAGGGTTCGATCCCCGGTATGGTTTCCACTATGTTATCAATCAAAAGTCTTCCCTAGAAGTGATAAAAAGAAGGAATAATCTAAGGGAACCACAAACTTAATCTTTTAGACTCGGGTTCTAGCCAACCTAAGTCCAAAGAGGGCTCTCTCTTTATAATTTAACTTTGTTTTGGGTGGGATTTTACGCTAGTTCTTAGTGCTCATGGGATTTTGATTTTGAAATTGAAGTTGTGTGGTGGAATTCTGGGAACAGATGGATAGAGCTAGCTTCTTCAAGCCATTGGGCTATGGAGTCAAGAAAAGGATAGCTTAACTGGACCAGATCACTAAAGGGAGTGTTCATAGGGTGGGCTAGCAAAGAGAAATGAAAATATTCAGGTTCAATGGATGAGATAGCCCTAACCAAGGTGAAAGAGCAATGAAGAATCCCTAAACTAGGATCAATATGAAGAGCAGGAGGTGATCATGAGAAAAGGGCAATTAAGAATCCTTTACTATAGACCAAGGGGGAAACTAGGAAGTAAGGGAGCATTTAAGAATTCCCTAACTAAGATAGTTTAGCAGAAAACATTAAGAATGTAAACAGACAAGAAAGAGAGCATTAAAGCCAGTTTTGAAATATCATTCCTAGTTTACATTCAGATTTCATAGAAACACATATTATTATTAATAAACATAAAGAAAAACAATAATACACATGAGAGAAAATACGTATTTGATTTCCTCTTTACACAAGAATCCTGTGAAATGTCTTTACCTTATTCCTTGATCTAGCAAGCCAATCCACTCTTGATATAATGGCACTTTAGCTTGAGAGGAAAAATTGTCTATAGAAATGTCTTTGAATCCACCCTCAATACTTCGAAAGGTGAAGTATTTACAAAATATCTTAAAACAATATGAGAATTAATCTAGGAAATCAAAATATCTTCAAGCATGAAGATAGAGATAGAAGAAAAACTGCATCATCTTGTCCCTCTTATTGTGGTTGTGTTGGCTATTGCAGTTGAACTTGAGCCCTTTTAATCTGGCTGATATGTATACACTAGAATTATCTTTGTCTTTAAACTTTGATTGATACTCTTTACCTGTTACTCTTTGACCCAGTTTACTTGTTTTCATTTAGCTGCCATTTAGATTTACTATGGTAACTTATAGTAAATCTATCAATTTTTCCACCATTCATCTTCAAGTAACTTTATCTTGAGCATCCTTCTATATATCTTGTCTACCTCAGTGTATTAGGAAAATCTAGGCTTGGTAACAAATAGATTTTTAACCTCATGCTCTAGGAAGAAGATTTTCTAAAGTATCATATAATACTTTCCCTGTTGGCAATGTTTTAACTCCTAAAGTGCTTGCTTGTTCCTTGGACAATTTCTTTAATTTGTCAACATAGTCCAATTGGATCATAAGTTTGTCATCAATTACCATGGGATTGGGAAGGCCTTTATCCCTTAAAATTTGAAGCTTTGCCATGAATCTGTCAATACCAACTTGCATGTAATGGCATTTTTTCTCCAGGTTAAGCATAAGGTTTCTTTTAGAAAGAACCTTCTTGATTTTAATGATGGATTCAGTTCTGTCCTCCACACCAAGCTCACTTAGTTCCTCCATGTTCTTTGCTATTCAAGAATTGGATGAGTTGATTAGCCTCTTCAAGCTGGTCTCCCAGGTCTTCCTTGATCTTTTGTATTGCTTCAGTGGCCACTTTCACCAGTCTTGTTTGCTCGAATATTACTTGAATTGATGGCCAAACAACATTGACTGAGTCAATGATATTGGCCCAGAGCATTTCCTTAGTTTTTCCTAGTGGCTTTTGCAATGTTAGATCCTTCTCTAGGATCTTAACCTTCTCACCCATTCCTTAGGGCTTTCTGTGCTTCTTCTTCCTGTTGTATTTGGGCAAGTTTACAGTTAGTTTCTAGGCTATCATTTTCTCCTTAAGCTGTTTTAGCTTTGTAGCCTGGATGGAAATTTCCTCCATGGCTTCCACTAACTCTACTATCTTTTCTTTTGATGTACCTACAGTTGTAGACTCGGTTGTCATTGGCAGTGATGTTGCAAGTGGAGCAGTTGGTGCTAAAGAGGCTGCCAATGTTGAGGGAACTATAGTAGATACTATGGGAATAACATTATGTGGAGTGGTGACCAACTTACTCTGTTTAGACTGAAACAATGTGTCCAACTCTTTCTCAGTTTCCTTCAACTAATCATTTAGATTAAGGACCAAGTCCATAATCTCTTCTTGTTCCTTCTGAGTTTCTAATACTTCTGTTGTTTGTGGATGATCAAGATGTGGAATTTTGAGCTGCTTTTTCAAAGCAGATATGTCATCATTCTTCTTTTTAGTTAACCTTTCTGCAGCTTTCACATCTTTGGGATCATGTCCCAAATCTATGATTAAGTCCTCCAAGGACTTGATTCTGGTATCCTTGGCCTATGAGGAGACCTTTTCTAGTTGAAGCTGTGCTAATATATTATTCAGTGAATTCTACAACTGGTGGGCTGCAATGGCTTTGCTTGTCAACGTGGAATATACCATCTCTCCTTTTTCTTTATGCAATTCAATCTAGTCAATAGGATGTATGTCCTTTGCCAGCACTTCAAAGTCTGTCTTCTTCTAGTTAGCTACTGATCTGGGTTGCTGAGTGGTGGGCTTCAGAAAATTCATTTGCATTTTTCATTCTTTCACACCAAAGGCTAACATAAGCCTTGTTTGGTTGATGGGAGACATTTTGAGGTACTGTGCATAGCTTTGGGCTTTTAACATGTCATTCCTGGCCTTTATTTCCTTGTACTTTTCTCTGATATCCTTGTCTTGGTCAAATGGGATCCTTAATGAGGACACCTTCACACTTTGCTATTTTTCCAACATATGAGCATGTGATGTGGAAGGTTCTTGTGTTCCTCCAGAGGGAGTAGCATTCCTGCTCCCTTCTCTTTCTGTGCTTGTGGCTCCAACTCTTTCTTCTGTGAATTTTTTCTCGGAGAAAGGATTTAACCTTTGCCTCTTGACATATGTTTGTGAAATGGCTCTGCGTAATGGAGTGGCATCCTCCCTATCTCTTTTGAGGTTTCTCTCCTCATTGAGAGGAGTTTGTAAGGTAGGGGGAGTACGCATAATGTGATCTGGTAGTCTTGTTTGAGTCAATTCTTATGATAGATCTAATTGTTCTGACTCTTCTTGAACCTAGGGTCTTTCTTCTGCTTGTTGTTCACTGTGTGCCTGTGATTCCCTTTGGGCTTCGGATTCTTCTGGTACCTATATGAAAGAATATTCATCAAGTCTCCTCTCTAGATCAATTAATGCATTTTCAACAGCAACTTCAGTGCTATCTTTGTCCACTAGAGTATTTTCCACCCATTCCAATTGATTTGCATATTTTTCTATCTCAGGGATTCAGTGGTGGATATAGGGAGACAACTTGTTTTTTGTCTTCTATTGTAGATGAAATCAAAGGGGTCATATCTCCATATGAAGCTTTGTTTTAGTTTGAGCCTTTGAATGATTTCTACTACTTCTCTTCCAGCTTCTCAACTATTGCACACAAAGGGGCCTAGTTGATCTTTGATTATGAATTGAGCCTTCTTTTTGGCTTTCACAAAATGTACCTCATCTGAGTTGATTATCTATCTGTAGTAGCCCAGAGCAAATAACCTCACTGGGAGGTATCTTGGTAACTGATATCTGAATTGATTCTTGGAGGAGGGCTTCCTAGCAACATGGTCATTACAGAATGTACAAAAAGATCTATGAAGTTTGTGTATGGATATGGTGATTCAAATTTGTGGATCAGAGGAGTCCAGAAGACCACTGACCTAAGGTTGCCTCTGGTATCAAGTTTTTGAAGAGTAAATGGGAATTTATCTGCTTGATAATATAAGAAAAGGTGGTACAGAACTGAGGAATACTTTAATACTCTTTCATTGCTCATTCTTAAGAATTGATCATGCATCTTACCTGCTATGAATTTGGCATAATCATATATGATTACAAGGGGTTGTCCTGGAGTGAAGGTGGACATGAAGGCTAGAATGATTTCATCAACATACTCACTTGTAATATATCCTAAGACACTAGATATCATTGACACAATGTCCTGGCCAAGTTTAGAAAATATGGTAGCCACATATGGAGGGGGTTCTGTTGGGACATGCTTTCCCTCCCTGATGAAGATATGAAGCATTTCAACAAGTCTGGCAGGGGTAATCTTGGGGAATTTGTCTAGCAGGTATCCAATGGAAATGGGGGTCAGAGTTTGTCCTGGTTGTAATTGTAGCATTTCATTGATGGATTCAGCAGTCATGGTGAAAAGTATAGTATGGTCAGGGGACATCACTACTCTTTAGTTGGGATTGTAGTTTGTATAGCAATAGTGAACAATTTCGGGAAAGATATGTACTAGAGGGAATTCGTACTTGGGTAAATTAGACTCCCAAATACCTATTTTCTCTGCATGGTTTAGGTATTGGTCTCTGTACTGGCAGCCTAATTTCAATGGGGATTCATGGATAGAGGTGTCCTTGATTTGGAAGTCTTTGTCTGTCAAAGGGAGATGATCTAAATCTATATGGGGAGTGGTAATTGGTCAGACATCCATTGCAACTAGAGTGGCCATTCTTAGTTCTTGTGTATTTAAGAATGGGGAAAGTGTTTTTAGTCAAATTTGGGGCAATTTGGTTCAATTACAGAGTAGTTTGGGGTTCTTATGGATTTCTTTTACTTAATTACTTAATATTTTCAAGCAATTGAGTAACAGGTTTAGGAATGAGACAAGGTTTCTTGGTGTATTTGGGTAAATACCTGGAAGTTTTGGCTCTGACGGGTAGACGGGTGACTGTGCACGATTGCAGGAGGTTTATCTGAACTCGAGGGTCAAATGGAAGTTCAGTGGCTTCTGTAGGTTGGCAGCTGGATTTGGGTTGGTAGTTGAACGTAGTCTGTCGCGTGCATGGAGGTCTGGAGCACTCTTTCATGATAAAACAAAAAATAATGAGTTTTTAAATTTTATTCGCAAATTCAACCGTTGGCAGGCACATGGGGAAAAGGTATGTTTGGCTTTTAACGGGAGATGTGACTTTTTGTTGTCTAGCGGGTGGCGATAAGCAAGTTTTCTTGCATTGTTTTTGTGTCTGGAGTGGTTTCGGCGGTGTTAGAGTCGGTCTCGTCAGCGATCAAAATTTCTCTTTTGCATTTCATTTTTTAGGTGTCTCGCTCGATTCACTCAGTTGCATTCTGCTAGGGGCATGCCATAATCTGACGGAAGGGCCTTGTCACTCAATTCCCCTCATGTCTTGTACCTACTGGCTGAGGTCTTTTCATCAAGGTTTATAAAAGTCCATGACAATCAATGTTCAATCTTTTGATGGGAAAAGAGTCATTTCAATCATAGGTCTAGGATTTCACAAATTGTGTCTTCATAGTGTCAATAATGCCAGTAGGCTAGAGGGAGGTTCTAAACAAGTTTTTATTTCGTAAAATTTCATCGTCATATGGATAGACTATGACTTTTCTTCAAAACTCTGTTTTGAAGAAAATTCGATATTTCATCTTTTGCAGTAAATTGCCATGTAATTTTCAAAAGTTGTTCAGCTGTTGAATTCTCTAGGCGCAACCCTAGTCTTCCTTGGTCAAGACATGCCACTATCCCTGCAAAAATAGCTAAAAATATTCATCATTCAAACCAAAATCAAAAAGTAAACTTGAAAAATAGATTTATATTAAAATGTGAAAAAGTGTTGATGCCAAGCATTACAAAGATGGGTTTTTGAGGAACAAAAATCAAAACCATGTCTTTATGAAGATATTTCCATGTGATCAATGTCATTTTCATCCAAGAGATCAGAGAAAGTCAAAGTTTAGTGGTGAGAGGGCGATTTTCAAAGCCGAAGAGTGTTTAGAGTGCGCGCGGCGCATTGGGTTAGAGTGCGGCGCACATAGGCTGCGCGTCGCATTGGGCAATTTTCCACAGTGAATTTTTCCTCTGGCACGGCGCATCCATGAGGCACGGTGCACGGGGGTTGCGCATGGTGCACAGAACCTCCAAGACAAAAAAATCATCGTGGCTTCAATAGAAATCAAACCCATCATTCCATTAGACATGTTCATTGCTTGAAACATCCATTGCTATGCCAGAAGGTCAAAGGATATCGACTTGAGGGTTAGAGGAGTGAATTTTGTGTTTGAAGGGCCGAGACTATGCGTTGATGGGATGCGTGGCGCATCGGAGGAGGTCGCGGCGCATTGGAGGAGGTCGCGACGCCCATTGGGCGCAAATTCTTAGTGTAAAATTCCATTGTCGCGACGCATCCAGGAGGTGCAGCGCACAGAGCCTACAAGCCAGTTTTATGCCGCTTCTGTCATCAAAACTCACAAAAATGCCATTTTTCTAATCCAAGTAAGTTCAAGAGTGGTTCTATTGAATTTAAATTGTGTTGGGTGTTGTTTGGAGGGAGAATTCAAATGTTTGAAAGTTTGAAACTATAAACCCTATGTGTATATTAAAAGTTGCTCCTTTGGGGCTTTAAATTTGGTGTTTTGAAATTATGATGATGGTGCCAACTCTCCTTTCCCACCTGTGATCTTTTCCCATGCCCTAACCGCCCAAAGTACTCATATCCCAACTTCCTATTTTCCCTATTCTACAATCATATCAGTCCCTATCATCATTCTCCCTCTCCTATATCATTTATCACTATATCATTCCCATATCATTCCCCAAATCCCTACATCCCTAAAAGTGATTGTTTGCACATTTCTTCACTTGACAAACTACATCATCTACTTTTCCCAATGTCCCATATTTCTCACAGTCCCATTTCCCTTTGTCACATTCGGCATTGAAAACACATCACCTATTTCTCTTTTTCAAACCAATCAAACATACACATTGCAGCACCATGACAAAGACAAATTCATCATATGAGCAAGAATATGAGCAAGACAATGACTCAACCACTTAGCTTAATGTGCCAAGAAGGCCTCATAAGGGTGGCAAACATGTCAGAGAAGAGCCCACTTCCTTGACTCAATTGCAGGCTTGCCCGCTTGCAATGACATGCTTTCAGCAACAATCATGCTTTCAGTATTGTGAGATAATTTCTCAGATCCAGCATCATCCAGAGTTAGTTTGGTTGTTTTTTTTGCATCTGCATGATGGTCATGTTACTCTTGCTGGAGTAAACTTCACCTTGACACTAGAAACCATCTCTCTGGCCACCAGGATACCGAATATAGGCGAAGAGTGGAACAAGAGGCAACAGCTGGATAGAGCATATTATGAACCTTACATCAGGCCTAGCTATTTGAGGCAGCTCAGTAGGGTATTCCCATTCTGGTTTCTGAAGGAATCTTATGCGCCATTGATGAGACTCATTATCAAATACTTCAGTTGTGAAGGTCGCTTCTCACACCTCTATGCATATCATATCAGGTTATTGATGCATTTCACGAGAGTCAGGTTGATGAACATTCCATATTTCATGTGCCGAAACATCGAGAGGATGACCACTCTTGTGCCGAAGAAGACTCCTAAACAGCAGTACAATAGCATTTATCACTATGCGCTCATCAAGATCATTGTTGTACATCAGCTTGGGCTGCAGGGTATCATATGGGAAGACTTCATTTCCCATGATTTCTTCATAGCTTCAGCAGTTCTTCAGGAGGTTTTCCATGATGTGCGTGACCCTTCAGAGCAGCACAGAGGTCGGGAGGCAGAGACTATTAGTGTGCTAACATATGTCACCTATCAAAGAGGCACAAGGGGATTGTTTGTAGCAGCTCGAAGAGTACTATCTCCACCTGGGGTGGAAGGGGTCTTATTGCCGTCATCAGCAGCACACGTACAAGTACAGGATAGAGGCAAGAGGCCAATGCAGGACAAGGGGCCTTCAGGTGAGCGGGACTTTATTCTTATTCAGGATGACGATACAGATATGGGCCCGCAAAATGGACATCTTTGAGAGATTATTCAGGAGCAGCAGACAGAGATCAAAGCCTTGTCCCTCAACTTGGAGAGGGTTAAGTGGACCATGAAATACTTGGAGCAGAGGAACAAATAGCTTGAAGATCAGCAAGCAATCATGGAATTGCAAAACATCTGGGAGAATCGTCAAGCTGCCCAAAGCAGAAGAATTGAGTTCACGTCATTGGAGCAAGAGATTAATGAGGATCGGGACTCTTGGCTAGAGAGAATCAACATCCACTTGGAGAGACTATTGGACAAGGCTGATAGGGATAAAGAATTATTGAGACACATGGTTTTCCATTTCAGGGTGCGAAATATGAGTTCCAAGGCACGAATAAGAATTCTAAAGGCAAAACTAAAAAAGGCAACAAAGAGACAAAAGAGGCAAAAGAAGCATGACCGTCTTCAAATATTGTCCGAAGCCTCTTTAGCCCAGCATGAAACTTGATAGAGAAGGTCCAGCCCAAATTTCAAGAAATTTGGAGAAAATTTTGTTATTTTGAATTTTTGGACTTCAAAACAGGCTTTTCCGCCCAACGCATAGTGCCACTTGGCATGTGCTTATAATTGGGAGGTCTCCAGGAGGAAAACTTTACATTTTTGGATTTGTTATGAAAATTTATGCATGCTCATGGATTACCTAAGGATTTCATCAAGTTCTGCGTTGCCTAAGGGTCAAAAACATGCCAAAAATGACCTTTATGCCACCTTTTGCACCCACAAGAAGTAGTATTGGGAGAATGACGGTTTGGAGGGGAAAATGACATCCAAATCTAGATATTTTACTTGGGTTCGAAAGTAGATAGGTAGGGATTTCCAACGAGCTATCTTGGGCTAAATTTTGACTTCAGGAAATGCCTCAAAATCAGCCCCAAAGTTGTGCTACGCAAAGAGATTCTGATCGCGGCGCATAGAGGATTTTTGCCTATTTTTCACTGTACAGCTCAGACATTCACCCAGTTTTGACTAGTTTTGCTTTTTGATGTAATTATTGATCTATCTTGATGTAACTTGATGACTATGATGTAATTTTGGCACATATTTACTTGTTCTAGAAGATTCATTCACTAAAAAGTGAAAATTTAATGAATGAATCAGTTTCCTATCATATAGAGGCAAGTTGTTTGATTGCCTAGATTTTGGTGCTTTGTTTAGAATTGGTTGAAACAGCTCCTAGAATTATGAGCTCGACCCCTAGAGGCAAGGGAATGGGTTGGGCTAGTCTATATCATGTATTTTCTGAGATATTTTCAGGGTTGGACATTTGGGATCGCTTGGCACATCATTGTACATTTTATCTCTACATTTTTGGCTAAGGAAGGACCAGGGTTTTGCAGCACTTGTTGGCATCCATGTGGCTTTATGTTCTGATGGTGTTTTTCTCTATGTAATTGTAAGTTCACTAATGTTTATGTGTATCATTTTCCCTTCTCTTTGCTTCTGAAATTAAACAAATGAATGATTAAGGTAGAATTCAGTGAACTGTTGTGCTCTGCCTTGAAACTTTGTTTAATTTTCAATGTTTTCATCTATTTGAAGAGGACTCTTGAGACTCTCTTTCCCTCCTTGGCTCCTCACCAATCTGATCCATCCATTCATTCAATCTAAAGCATCAAAACGATTGCCTTCCTTGCCCCAATCAGAACTCTGCAAAAACTAGGCCTCATCCCCGGACCAAATTTTCCTTTCCCTTTTTCCAACACAAAACCCCCAAAAGAACTCAAAATAAATCCTTGCACTTCATACCTAGCCTAAGATTAGTCGTTAAATTGGTCACCTCAAGCCCCATCTGATTATCTTTTGCTGAGATTGACCCGGAGAGAGCCCTCTCTTGTCCTCGTAGGGCTAGCTACGAGGTTGAGCGTGGTTTGATGTGGACCTAGAAGCTTACCTTTTCAGCCTGAGGTAAATCTAGGCTCTAACAGGCGAGAGGCCACCCGATGCCACTCATCTGGCACCACATAACATCGGGGCCCAAAAGAAAACAACACATATCAGGCGAGTAAAGGTCTGGTGTTGGAGGCCACCCAAGATGCTTAACAGCCATTGGATTAAAGGGGACACGATCACATGGTGATCGGGGTGGGGATATGTACAAAGGGGAATGGAGGGGGCTGACCAATGATTAAGCACAGTGGGTTTTATTTAAACAATGGATTTAAAGTAGAGTTAGGGTGTTAGGGGTGTTTTTATTGGCGAGGTTTGATTATTAATTAACCTTTGGTCGATTAATTAATTCGTTTATCGAGTTAGGGTGTTTATAAAGTTTAAGTTTCAAACTTTTTTGGGGGCAGGGTATTAGTATAAGGTTTTCCTTTATAAATAGACGGGGAAAGTTTATTGTTTTTTTTTGGATTTAATACATATAAATGTTAGAAGTTAATATGATAATGAAAAAGTGCTAAAGTGTAATGTATTTCATTCATTTTGTATTTTTCATAAACACATTATACTTTAGGCTAAAGTATTTTTGGGTTTTTAAGAAAGGGGGTGTTTTTCATGGGGGTGATCACTTTTCCTAGGATAACAAGGTTTTATCCTTAGAAAAAGGGGTTTATTAGGGGAAAATTACTTTTCCTTGGGAAAATGGTGTTTTTTCTTAGGAAAAGGCATTTGTTTGGGAATATGAGTGAATTGAAAGGGGTGAATGTTTATGAGGGGATTTTTAGTACTTAAGACCTATAAGTCATTGGGCCAAGGGTCCAATCCCTCCAGAACTCAAAAAAATGCTCTAAGCCCCTTTGACTTAAGATTTTGGGTACTTAAGGATTTTTATTGGAAATTAGTTAAGTGAAAGGTGTAATGAGTGAGGGAAATTAATCAATTTGACTTTGGGGATTTGATGCATGTCAAATTTTCATCCATACTTAGAACTTTGATGATGAAGGTGATCAATATGCTTTTGTCTAACAATCAACACAATTATGCAACCTTTCTTCTACTTACCCACCTACTCATCCTACCATTTTTACTTCTCTTTATTAGGGTGCACTTAAGATGGCAAACCCTTATGAAAACATTTTCTTTTCTTTTACAATAGTAATCTAACTAAGTCTAACCTTATTACATCTAAGGGCTCAGATTAAACAGTTGAGCTCCTTTTTTTCACTCTACCTAATCTAATTATCTGCCAACATTACACTATTTGGTCAGATTTTATTCTCTCTCTATAAGCATAAAATTGAAAGCATGAAATAGTCAAGTTTAAACATTTTGACTATCATGGATTGTGGTAGAGGTAACAAGCTGCACACAATGATTTATTCTGCATCAAAAGTAACTAGGAGTGGAATTTTGACTTGCACACTTTCATGTTCTTTTCTTTTCTTGGGGTTCATTTTTTCATCTTTTTGACCTTTTTATTCTTTTTGTCCTTTGATTTTGCTTTTAGTACATACCCTCTTTACATTTTTTAATTTTTTGAATATGGAAAACATTTGCAAAAAAGCAAAAGGATGTACATATTACAGGTTTAATCTCAACTATTCAAAAATTATGACTCCTATTGGTATAGGAACCTAACAAGATCCTCCATCTTAAGTTTCCACAACTCAAGACTCTGACCATTAAATTTCTCGATCTCTATCTTTCCACTGCTCTCCATCTTCTTTCACGACCAGAATCAATCCTACAGATCTCCCACTGAACAGGGTCTACCACAGGCCCGAGTGAAACCCCTCAGCAACAAAGGCGTCCCCTTGAAGCCAAAACAGCTTTGATACCAAATGTAGGTTTTAACCCCGTATAGAAATTACTTGCATATGAATTCTAAATAGAGAAAATAAACAATGTGAGAGCATAACAACATAAAACACATTATACACAGATATTTTCCCCTAGATCCAAAACGAGACTACCAACTTGATTTTTTCTTTATGTTCCTTTCAATGTTACAATACATATTTATACACTGCTGAAAGCATCAATACCATGGACCGAAAAACCATCGGTCCCAAAACCATGTGCGAAACCATGCACAAAACCATAGGTAGGTCCGCCCAACCTAATATAGGGTCCCAAAAAAAAAATTCGGAGCGCTTGCCCCAGACCCATAGAGGGGGCCTACCCACCCCCTGTGACCCCCCCCCCTACTGCACAATCAACGCAATGAAGGGGGCTCCCCCCCCGGCACCCCTCTAACCCCCCAGTTAACTACGTGAGCTAGTCGGGGAAAGAATATAACATAACCCAACATTGATGTAAAACACTCCAATAGAAAAGTCTCTTCAATAATTAATGGAAGCCCCTCTTTAGCTTATAAAAAGAGGGTGAACACATCCTCTAAAGGAGCTATGACATGAAGAAGGCTAGCCGCAACTAGAAGGAGGTCAAAGACAACATGTAAGGAGGTTGAGGAGCAGCGTGGAGGGTCTGTGGTTAAGGGTTGAGTGTTGTAGGTGATAGTGAAGTTGCTGAGGGGTTGTTTGAGGGTTGTTCTAGACCAAGTTTGTCAGGCAGTCAAGGTTGAGGAAGAGAGGAACATAACAGGGATTTTTAGGGACTATTTGGGTGGTGTTTGAGGGATTCACAACTACAACTAGCTGCTTAGCTAGCCCGCAGGACATAGCAAGAAACTAAGGTTGTTTCAAGGGAAACGTTGGGTTAACAAGGCTTGGTTGAGGCTACATGGAAATGGAGGGCTCTCTCCAAGGAACACCACAATCCCTAAAGGGCTAGATTGATGACTACATGAAGGACTGAGGGCTACATTTTGTGCCCTACCCAGGGTTGCAGGAGCAACAAGCAAGCATGGAGAACAAAAATGTTTTGTGGAGCAGTGTTGGGTCAAAGTATTGACCAAATTTGGAGCAATTTACCTTGCAGTCTGTGGGAGCCAATTTGAAGCCGATATTGGGTGATCATGTGTCTTCATTGATGTAGATTCCATAGTGATCGGATTGGGTTCCATAGATATAATTGGAGGGAAATGTGTTAGCTACCCAAAGTATCCCTAGAGTGGTAGACAAGACGGACATTGTTGGTGAGTGATTGGATGAAGGATTGTAACCTTATGAGTAGCTCTTTGATGGATGAAAGAGGCTACTAGAAGGCAGACTGAAGCTCAAGTATTGGCCAGCCTAGAGAGCAGTTTGATGAGCCCGTGTACATGAAATAGAAATGACTTGCAGAATTTTTAGGAGGTAGCCCTCTTGGAGTCTCGATGTGTAGTGGCTTTGATGGACTAAGGCACTACTAGTGAGCAGTACGGGAGCGAAGGACCGAAGGGAAAAGATATGACATCGAAGTTGCGCAATGAATTTTGTCATTGTATCTTGTATACCATGGACTATTGTATTATTCAAATTTGGTTTAATATAACAAAGGTTGGGATTGTACATGTTGTACAATTTTGTTAAAAAGCGTGCATATTTGTGCATATGTGATTTATTGCTTTATATTTCAGTTGTACAAAGTATTTTATGGTTTAGATTCTTGGTTTGGTAGTGTCAATGATTTTAATCTATTCTAGACCCAAGGTCTTGTAAATTCAACATGGAATCAAAGCATGTATGAGCTACTTTGGAAGTAAGAAAATCAGGTTTGTGCATAGGGAAGTACAACGTGAGAGGGAGTTGGTCACATTGTGAGTGAAGGGTTCACTACAATGTCGAAGTTGCAGGGAGTTATCTGGTACTAGGACATGTTGGAGGGGCTGTCCAACTATATTCCTTGGAGGGAAAGGATCAAGTTGGTCTTACAGGTCAACAGACTCTGGGAGTTTGCTGAGAAAGAGATCAAGAAGCCAACCGAACCTAAGGAGGTGGAAATATATGAATATTTGGATGAGAGGATGAGATTGGTCATCCTATATGGTGTGAAGGATTCCCTAATACCTCATTTGTCTAGGAAGAACAATGCACATGAGATGTGGATGGATCTTCAGAATTTTTTCTAGAATAAGAATGAGAACCGAGTATTGGTATTGGAAGATAAGTTGAAGTCACCATGATGATAAAGGGTGAAAGCATGACCTCGTATCTGACGAGATTGTCTCAAATCAAAGATGAGCATGCTATCATCAATGTGTCTGTTACACAGCAATTTGTCACTGTCCCTGTTACCCCTCTCCCGCATCTTGGAGGACTCATTTCGGGACCTATGAGAAGTGACATGACCTACAAACACTTGCATTACATTCCCCTGAACTTGAACTTCATTTGCCCTGAAGACATCTCCTGCTAAAAACCCATAAAAATGGCCCTTTTTACATTGGCGCAGTTCGACAATGCAACACTCGTGCCAATGGGGGAAATCATCCAAAGAGGGTGCGCCAGTTGGCACTCTGTCACAGAGTCACACTCGTGCCAACCATAATGAGTGGTGTTTTTTAACAAACAAATGGCGGAAGATTCATCCTAACCAACTCCTGGACTGAATATATCTTGAGTTGGGTGGTTTGGCTTCGAATCTCCATAGAGGGGAAGTGGTTTTCCACCTTTCATGGAAGCTTCTTTAGTGATAAAGCCAATCCCATGAATATTGTGGATGATCCCAACTCCCCTTCCTCCATCTATAAAAGCTTGTCCATTTTCCTTGGCAAGCTAGTTCCAGAGTTCCAGAGATTGAGAATTGTAAAGTTTCCAAGAGCTTCATGCTGCAAGAGCCTTCTTCATCCCCATAAGGCCAAATCCAAGTAAGGAGATTCTTGTCCAATAACCAAAGAGAGAGAAGCTTGTTCCCACTCCCAACAAGCTTTGCAAGACATGTGTTGTTGACTACCCAGCCAAAGGAGGATCTGACGTCAGAACTATGGTTATATTCTTCTTTGTTTATCATTAATAAACGACTATTGTTATGGTTCCACTCTTATTGTTATTTGTAATGATGATGATTTATATCCTTTCTGACTGATATATAGTTGCATATATTGGATTTTATTCTTGTGTTTGTGTCGTTCTTTGTCTGTGTAGGTGTCCATTCACGGAGATAGTGGGGATCGTTATCTACCGGAGCAAAGGAACAGGAGCGTCACCTCTTCTACAAGCACTAGCGTTGGAATCCAGGTAGGCCCTCATCATTGGTCTTTAATTTTCAATTAAGAACTTGTGTGGTAGCGTTGTATGATTGTTGCTAGACTCGGTCTAGGCTAGTAGGGATCGCCTCTGTCCACAGAGGGGATTTACCTCCTCAACAATTTGGTGACTCCGCTGGGGATTTATTACATCCATGATTTCTCCATAAGTAATGCCCTGTGGTCATCGAGCGACCAAACGCGCTCTCTCCTATCGAAATGCGACTAAGGCAAGTGCGATGAGCGACCAACGATGAGGCGCAGTTATGATAAATCGTGCGGATAGATTGGCGCTCTACTTATATGGTGAGCTGGGCATAGCAAACGACGGGTAGGTCGACTTGTGGAGAGGGCGTTTACACATCGTTTGAGCGTGTCGGCTGGGCGCTTTGGTGGGTCGAATGTGGAGGTCGTCGCCACACCAAACGAGTGTATATACATGGAGAGGAGTCCCTCATTTGGAGCATCATCTTCGCATCGTTCCATTGCATACGAAGAAGTGCGAATTCACTTGTAGCCGCAGGTCGAGGGCATTCAGTGATGCGCCCGCCGAGTCAGGGACGGTTGACATGGGCGCACGTTGGGTAGGCGATTGGAGGTGCGGGTTGAGGGCGCAGTGAGGCGCCCGCCTGCCAGTTGAGGTGCGAGTTGGTTGTGGGTCGTGCGGGTGTGCACGGGCGCGCCCGCCCGTTCGGGCAACACTTGTACATATTGTATTGTATTGTATTGTTGCGTAAGGCGAGGTGTGACCATCGTGTGCTCTTGGACGAGTGGGCACCGACCTTAGTTATGAACGCCGGTGGAGCGTCGCTCCCGGCCATTGTACAAAATCTCTTATATAATAAAACGATTATCTTATTGTGTTATTGTTGTTGTCCTATCATGTTTTTTATAATGGTTTCCGCACATTATGAAGTTATTCATGGTTAATATGAATTTTTAAAGGTGTAGTTCGTAAAGTAAGTTAATAATGGAAAATGTTGGTTACTTAGGTGAGGCCGCACCCGGCAAATTTAAGGAAAAACGAATTGTGGGCGTGACAGGTGGTATCAGAGCAGGTTCACAGGTGGTGAAGCCGTTGCTTGATGATGAATGCAGTGAACGGGTATGTATGCAAGGAAAAGTTATGGAGAAATCATGGATGAACAGTCTAGGTTTCGTGGACTTGATGGTCTGTGGCAAGACCATTCAAGCTCTAGTGGACACAGGGGCCACTCGTAACTTCATGACGACACGGTTGGTAAAAGAGGTCGAACTGATGATCTTCCCATCGAATATTGAGGTCAAGGCAGTGAAGTATAGAGCTAAGGTGGCAGGTTTGGCACACGAAGTGCCGATGCAGATAAAAGATTGGAAGGGTCAGTTGGACTTCACGATGATGGAGATGAACGACTTTGATATGATACTCGGACAAGATTTCTTGAAGGGCAACAGGGCTATTGTTGTCCCCTTCTATGATGAGGTGGTGCTGGTTGGACAGTCACAAACTTGGACTTTGCCCACTCATAGGCAAAGGAGGGAAGTCAAGGTGCAGCATGTTTCTGCACTAAGTTTGGAGAAGGTTATGAAGGAGTCAGATATGGAGACATATGCGGTGATGTTCAAGGGAGTCGAAGGTGGGAGTGGGGACGCCTGTTCCAACCGAGATTTCTAAAGTGTTAACCAAGTATGTGGATTTGATGTCTGATGAGCTGCCGAAGAAGCTTCCACCAAGGCGTGCAATGGACCATAGCATTGAGCTTGAACCAGGGAAGCAACCCTTGGCTAAAGCACCTTATCATTTATCAGGGCCTGAGTTGGAAGAATTGAAATGACAACTAAAGGAGTTAGCTGATGCAGGTTTCATTAGACCTTCAAGGTCCCCTTATGGATCTCTGGTATTGTTCCAGCGGAAGAAGGATTCCAATGAGCTACGGATGTGCTGTGATTATCGTGCATTGAAAAAGCAAACGGTAAGGAACAGGTATCCTTTGCCATTGGCTGCTGATTGCTTTGACAAGCTTGCGAAAGCCCGAGTGTTTTCCAAGCTGGACTTAAGGCATGGGTATTATCAGGTGCGGATAGCTGAAAGAGACGAGAAGAAGACCGCGATAGTAACAAGGTATGGTAGCTTAGAGTTCCTTGTTATGCCATTCGGGTTGTGCAATGCTCCTACTAAGTTTTGCACTTTGATGAATGATGTTCTACAACCATACTTGGATTCGTTCGTAGTAGTGTACTTGGATGATATAGTGGTGTATAGTGACAACATGGAGGATCATAAGAAGCACTTGGCGATGGTGTTCAAGGCACTGAGGGCAAATCAGTTGTTCTTGAAGAAGTCTAAGTGTGTGTTCGCTCAGACCGAGATTTTGTTCCTTGGGAATATTGTTGGTCAAGGGTACATACGGATGGAGCCGAGCAGGGTAAAGGCGATCGAGGACTGGGTTGAACCGAAGAATGTCCATGAGATGATGGTGTTCTTGGCAATGACCAACTACCAACAGAAGTTTGTAGAAGGGTACTCCAAGGTGACATCGGCACTGACAGACCTATTGAAGAAAGACAAGAGGTGGTGTTGGACGGATAAATGTCAAAAGGAATTTGATGACTTGAAGATAAGGATGGTTACAGCACCGATACTAAAGTTGCCTGACTTCGGGAGATCATTTGAGGTACACACTGATGCTTTAGATTTTTCCATAGGAGGGTTCTTATGCAGGATGGGCATCCGGTGGCGTATGAGAGTCGGAAGTTGCAGGATATAGAACGAAAGTATCCGGTTCATGACAAAGAGATGACTGCAATCATTCACTGTCTTCATATGTGGAGGCATTACTTGATTGCGAAGCCATTTGTTGTCAAGGCTGACAACGTTGCACCAAGTTATTTTGCATCACAACCGAAGCTTTCTACGAAGCAAGCTTGTTGGCAGGACTTCTTGGCAGAGTTCGACATGTATATTGATTATAGACCGGGTAGAAACAATGCGCTAGTATATGACCTTAGTAGGAAGGGACAACTTGCAGCATTGGAGGGTGAAGACCAGGAAGCAAGGAGTAGAAGTCGAGTTCAGATGTCAGAAGAGATGCAGAATAGACTCAAGGAAAGTGTTGAAACCGATACTTTGGTGCAGAATATAGTGAAGCAGATAAAGGAAGGGAAGACACGAAAGTTCTTTCTACGGGACGGGTTCTTGTTCTTTGGAAACTGACTCTATGTTCCAAAGTCATCTGGTCTCAGGAGGCACCTTTTGAAGGAGTGCCAAGATTCTCCGTGGGCTGGCCACCCAGGGCAGCGTCGTTCTTTGGCATTGTTGGAGAGAGGATTCTTTTGGGAAAAGATGTGAGAGGATGTGGAGGAGTATGTACATACGTGCATCATTTGTCAGCAACACAAATCGGATACTCAGAGGCAAGGAGGACTGTTGTAGCCTTTACCGATTCCTGAGAGACCATGGATGAGTGTCTCGATGGACTTCATCACTCGGTTACCACAGGTTCAGGGGTATAATGGGATCATGGTCATGGTTGATCATTTTTCCAAGTATGATGTCTTTGTTCCTACAAAGATGCCTTGTGGAGTCGAGCGGACTCTAGAGTTGTTCTTTAAGAACATAGCGAAGTATTGGGGGATGCCATTGAGCATTGTGTCGGATAGAGATCTGTATTTTATAGGCAGATTTTGGACCACATTGTTCAAGCTAGTTGGGACAGAGTTGTTGATGAGTTCGAGCTACCATCTGCAGACAGATGGGTAGACCGAGAGGATCAACGCATTGCTGGAGGACTACTTGCGACACTATGTGATGGTTGATCAGAAGAATTGGCCTGAACTCTTGGATATTGCACAGTTTAGCTACAATGTTCAAAAGAGTTCTGTGACAGGGTACAATCCATTTGAGTTGGTGAATGGACAGATGCCGGTTGCACTGCATACCGTAGTGACAGGGGGTTTTTTTAGGAGCCCTCATGCGAAGAAGTTCATGAAGGCTTGGGAGGAGACCTTGGAATTGGCACGGTTATCCTTTCACAATGTTGCAAGGAGAATGAAGAAGTATGTTGATAGGGGAAGACGGGATGTGGACTTCAGTGTGGGAGATATGATGTTTCTCAAGATTACTAGGGAGCAGTTTCAACCAGCCAAGGGGACTGCAAGCAAACTGACACGGAAGTATGAGGGACTATTTCAAGTGAAAAAGAGAGTGGGGGAAGTTGCTTATGAGCTGGAGCTTCCACACCATATGCACATGAAGCATCCAGTTTTTCACATTAGTCAATTGAAGAGATGTAGACTTGATGCTGATCATCCAGAGAGAGCTGAACTGCCAAGAGGACCTGCCGGGATTGTGGATAAACCAGGATTGGAGTTGGAGAATATTTTTAGCTTCAGAACTATAGGGATTGGTTTCCACATGAAACGAGAGTATCTTGTCAGATGGAAGAATGCACCGGAAGAGAAGAGTTGAGAATCGGAGGACTCGCTTTAGAGATGGAAGAAGAAGATTGTGAAGTATGAACGGAAGATACTCAGGCAAATCGGGATTGTCGAGGGCGACAATGATTTGAAGTGGGGGAGGATGTAACGCCCTGCGGTCATCGGGTGACTGGGCGCGCTCTCTCCTACTGAAATGCGACTAAGGAAAGTGCGACGAGTGACCAACGATGAGGCGCAGTTATGATAAATTGTGCGGAGAGATTAGCGCTCTACTTATATGGTGAGCTAGGCATAGCAAACGACGGGTAGGCTGACTTGTGGAGAGGGCGTTTACACATCGTTTGAGTGCGTCAGCTGGGCGCTTTGGTGGGTCAGTCGTGGAGGTAGTCGCCACACCAAACGAGTGTATATACATGGAGAGGAGTCGCTCATTTGGAGCATCATCTTCGCATCATTCCATCGCATACGAAGAAGTGCGAAGTCACTTGTAGCCGCAGGTCGAGGGCATTCAGTGATGCGCTCGCCGAGTCGGGCACGGTTGACACGAGCGCACGTTGGGTAAGAGATTGAAGGTGCGAGTGGAGGGCGCAGTAAGGCGCCCGCCCGCCGGTTAAGTGCGAGTTGGTTGTGGGTCGTGCGGGTGTGCACGGGCACGCCCGCTCGTTCGAGCAACACTTGTACATATTGTATTGTATTGTATTGTTGGGTAAGGCGAGGTGTGACCGTCGTGTGCTCTTGCACGGGCAGGCGCCCGACCTTGGTTATGAACGCCAGTGGAGTGTTACTCCCGGCCATTGTACAAAATCTCTTATATAATAAAACGATTATCTTTCATATGGATTGTGTTATTGTTGTTGTTTTATCATGTTGTTTATAATGGTTTCCGCACATTATGAAGTTATTCATGGTTAATATGAATGTTTAAAGGCATAGTTCATAAAGTAAGTCAATAATGGAAAATTTTGGTTACTTAGGCAGTGCCGCACTCGGCCAATTTAAGGAAAAAAGAATTGGGGGTGTGACAGGGATGTAGCGCCTCCGGTTGTGCAACACGGTTGGGCGTCGGGCGACCCGGGCACACGCACGGGCGAGCGACGAGTTGGAGCACACGGGCGGTTGTGCGACGGGCGCGACACAAGTGCGACATGGTTATGCGACGATATGCAACAAAGGTTTGTGACGAAACAAATGACAAGTGAAATGCGATGGAGGTTTATACCCGTTTGAGCATTGTGCGATGTGGTTAGAGGCCGACTTGTGATGGAGGTGGGCCGACATATCCATGGCGTTGGAGAGGGGTGTGTAAACGTTGGTTGGGCGGTCGGCTGGGCAACCCCAAAGCCGTTTGCGTTGGGTATATATATGATGCGTTTGGAGAGCATTCATCAATCAATCAACATTTGATCATTCACATACATCTTCGCACAAGGTAGTGTGCAATTATTGTGCGCAGAAGACAAGAGGAAGAGTGTGTAGCTCATGTGTTAAGTCCTTGTGAACGCACAGAGATAGCTCGTACTTGGATTTGGGTGAAGGCGTTGGGCAAGGTGTGCCCGGTGATCGATTGAGGTACCGCTTGTGCCAAGTCTTGGCGTGGGTGTCTTGGTGGCTCGGGTGAGCGCCCGCCCATCATGCAAGGGTGCATGGAGGTGAAATGAAGTAAGGCAACCAAGGTTTTCCTTGATTGTAAAATTGACTAAGTATGGGACTCGGACTTGCCAAGCATACTTGTACATTGTAAACTAATATATATAATATATTGTTGGGCAGACTCATTGTTCAGGGAGTTTCCACTCCCTTTATACTATGCAATTGTGTTCTCGTTTATAATTGTTGTTGATAATGAATGTGTATAGGTGTTCATTGGTATAAAGGTTAACATAATAATACTTGGTTGAGAATCACAAGCTAAGTAGGAGTAAGTGGATAGGCATAGTCCATGTGCACGAGTATTGGTAAAAATAAAGTGTTCGGTGGTGCCGCACCTCGCCGACATGGTTGAAAGACTACCGTAGGCTTGGGGGCGTGACAGGTGGTATCAGAGCTGGCTGATGACTGGGTTGATGAAGAAGTGTTGATCCCACTACACTATCGTGAGTTGGTATCTGAGCTCAGTGGGAGCTGGCTTTGAGCAAGGTTGCTCGTGACGAAGTGCAGGTGTGGGTACACTTGGAAGAAGTGACTGTGGTGACAAGTACTTGTAGGGAAAGAGGTTGGTGAAACACTTCCTGATAAGTGTTGCATCAAGGACTTGGGTTGCAGGTGAAGCTGTTGTATGGTCGAGACTAGATTGCAAAGGAGGAAGAGGCTATTAGAAATGGTTGAATCCCAGGCTAGGTCTAGTGTGCAAGATGCTACTATAATGCTTATGGAGAAAGTGTTGGTGAGAATGGAGGCCATGGAGACTTCTTGGGAGAAGAAGATGGACTTGTTCGCTAAGGGACAAGAGGCCAATACAAAGTTGAAGGAAGATCTCGATGAACTCCGGACACAACATGAGTACACTGATCTTATGTGTACACAACTTGAAGTAAGGATCAAGGAGGTTGAAGAAGCAAGGGACCAGGGTCTTGCAGAGATCGTGGACTTGAAGAAATCTCTTGATAAAGCCAAAGATGAGATCGTGGTGTTGAAAAAGGCCGTGAGGCATGGCTAGGGTGGAGGAGTGCCTCATGTGAAAGTCAAGGAGCTGAAATCTTTCGATGGTACAAGGAGTGCAAAAACTCTTGGCAACTTTCTATGGGACATGGAGCAATACTTGGAATGGTTGGGTCTATCTGATGATGAGACAAAGGTCAAGGTAGCTACTCAGTTCTTAACAAAGGATGCTAAGATATGGTGGTGAAGAAGGATGGACCAGATTGCCAGTGGCAGTGCTAGTGACATCACTTCGTGGGATGAAATGAAAGGAGCTTTGCAAGCCCATTTCAGTCCTCAAGATGAAACATGGGAAGCAAGGATGAAGATAAAATTCATAAAGCAGATAGGGAACCTTCAGACATATCAGCGGGAGTTGCAAGCGTGGTCCTAGAACTTCCTGACATGGCGAAGAGGGACAAGGTGTTCAATTTCATTCTTGGGTTGAAGCATTGGGCACGCAATGAAGTGAAGAGACAAAGGATTAGAACACTTGAAGAAGCTTTTGCTACTGTGGAAAGGTTGGTGGAGCATTATGATGAGACTTCTGATGATAGGAAGAAGAAGTCCGACAAGCCGAAAGATAAGAAGAAAGATGATGCTTTGAAATCGGATGACAGTTCGAAGGCGAAGAAAGTCTTGAAGTGTTGGATATGTGTTGGACCACATAAGGTGAAGAATTGCGCTTCTAACCGAAAGTGGCTGTGATTGCACAATCTAATGTGAAAGATGAAGGAGCTTCTGTGGGGATGATGCAGATCCTTGGTGTTGCTGCTGCTACAGAGGTGATCTCTCGGAAGGATCCTGAGAGGAATAAGTTGGAGTATGTTCGGATGAAAGTTGGAGATGCTGATGTACTCACTATGGTGGATAGTGGGGCTTCACACAACTTCATGGGAGAAGATACTGCGAGAAGGATTGGGCTGAAATTTGTACCTATCAAGGTGTTGTGGGAACCAACAACCCCCCTCCTTATGAAGTGTTATTGCTAATACTAAATAAGTGGGGACCCTTAGTAAAAAATTTTAAAAAATCAATTAGTGTTATATTTCCTTTTAGATGAAACTTACAACATCACGGACTTAGGAAATACCTTTGAAGAATTTAAAAAGCTTAAGTTTCATGATAAATAAAGTAAATTCACTCCTTAAGAGAGATCGCATCGTGCAAAGAATGATAGGGTACCTTCTAAATGAGGCAAAATGATAAAAAACACGAGATTGCGACGCGAAACCCCATCGCATCGCATGCATTAAGAAGCACTCACATTGAAAAACCTTAAAATCGCCGATATGCAATATCACATATCGCACATCGCAAAAATCACATGAATTACACATAACGATTAAGCGATATTGCGATATTGCAACCAAGCAACCTTGCGATAGAACAGCACGATGAAATTGCGATAATGCGATACAGTGATCTGAGATATCGCAAAGCAAAATCGCAAGGCCTCTCTATCGCAATTGGTTCTGGCTCATTATTCGAGAAAATGTTTTTAGGCCAAGAACTGGTCATGCAATTTAATGTGAATTAATGAGTTGTTTCCAGTTGTTAATGAAGTATGGTGTTGTGTTTTTCGAAGAACTAGTTCACGTAAGGTGGCGTGTTTTTACATATCTTCAGCATTTAAAGTTTTCTTGTCATTATTTTTATCATTACTTCCACCTCAATTGTAAACTGCAGGAACAAAGGACAAAGCGTTATATAAGGCAGTATGCAGGAAACTATGAGGAGGAGAAGCAGTATTCCAATGTCCATTTCAGAAGGCACACCTAATCCACTTAAGGGAGAGAAAGTGCCGCAGAACTCTTCTAAGGCATCCATCACAGATTTCTCATATACAACCATGGTTGAATGGGTACTGAACGATGCTGATACCAAAAACAGACAGTTTAATGCTCAGGGTCAAGAGCTCACAGAATCACTATTTTTACAAATTTTGAGCTTTATACCCGATAAGAGAAAAAGGTACAAGAGGCGAAAAACGCATCAGGGAAGCCCGGATCAAGAAACAGAGGCAGTTTCTGATGCGCGATTAGTGCTTAGCACTAATCGCGCATCGCCAAGAAAACTTGCTCGAAAAGGAAGGCTTCTAATTACTCAGCCACCTGCAAGCCCCGAAAATTGCAAGAAAGCAGCGATAGAAACAAACTAGAAACGGAAAGCTAAAGAAAAAGCAGAAGCAATCCAAGGGTTAACCAAGTTGAAATGGGATCATTACCAGGCATACATGGTAAAGCCACATAGTTATTGGATGACTCTCAGGTATATCATCGATTTTGCTGAGAAGATAGTGCCAGCTCTTGCCGATTCTGTTTGCTTAACTCAACCAAAGACGGAAGACAGTCAGCTGACTCTACTCATGCAAATACTGAATGCTTGCGACGTTAAGGAGCAAATTTAGAAATAGTTAGATATTAGATTTAATTTTAGAAATAGTTTTACCTAGAAAAAGGATGGTCATTTAAACCGAATCCTCAATTTCTGTAAATAATTTATTTAGTTAGTAGTATTTAAACCCTTCTCATGCATTTAGAGAAGGGTCCAGAAATTTATCAAAAACTTGTCCTCAGAACATGCACTTTTGCACCCTCAGAGGAGGTTTTGGTGAATGAATGGAATAGGGTTTATTTTATATTTGCATTTGATATCTGCTACTTATTTTATATTTGCATTTGATATATGCTACTGTTGTTGCACTTCTGTACTCTTAGTGAATGTTAAATCAAGGAGAGATAAATCAATTGTCGCTTGAAGCTCATGAGTAGGACTAGTTATAAATGGTACTTTTATCTCTTAACCATTTCTTCTTATGCGTTAAAGTGATATTCAGTTTTCAGTTGTTTATATATTACAGCGTGGTTGCCTGAGTTATCATTTGGCACTTTTGTACAGTGATAACTATTTATTTATGCTTAGTGTATGCATAGCTCATTTATGCGATAAGTTTTTAACAATTGTTTTGTCTAACTTCTTATACGAAGTAGTTCATCTTTATTGAATTCTTTTCTTATAATAGCTCAATGATATTTATTACCAGTTATTGTTTGAAATCTTTTTAGATCGCATAGAAGAAAGATCACACCCCGGGTTAGCATAAATTTTGATGTTTTTCTGTTGATTAGAATACATTAGAGTAGCATTAGATTAAAATTAGGATAGAAGTATTCCATTTAGAACAGAAATACCCACCTTTCTCACACACACACTGAATTGGGAAACTGGTCCCATATCCCCAGTCGGACCCGCTATACCAAACGGATAAGGAGCTTCCAACCAAGGTCCGGACCGGGCGGGAATCCCCCTTGTTGTAGACCTGATTTTCGGGGCCTTCAACATATTTGGCGCTAGAAGGAGGGCTTGAACTATGAATGGCAAGTAAATCTAAATCAAAATACCATTCTGAGAGTAAATCGCCCTCACCATCTCCCCCGACTTCTCCATTACACTTAAATCTAGAGCTAGAAGTCGTCGGAGCATCAACCGCTGCTACAAACCCTGAAATTTCAGAACAATCTATTATTGAACCTCCTGAAGTCGAATCTCTGATTCACAAACTTCAGTGATTTTCCATTTCCCCTCAAAGATATGATAAATCTCAGGGCAACGTGACTTCACAATATAACCCTGCTCATCCCCTCACCAGATTAACGAGTGAAAATTTTGGTGTTCGACCAACCAAATTACCTCTTCCCAAAAGGAAAAGAGCAAGAAAATCACCTAAATGGTCCGACAACGAGACTCTTTCATCAACATCATCCATCTCAACCTCTTCACCGCGAAGTAAACCATCCACTCCTCCACTCCAGACCATTATCAATCCACCCAGTGGAATCCCTAAAACTCCTCCTCAATCATCTATGATCATAATACCCTCATCTTCCCAACCACAAGGATCATCTTCTACACTTCCCCCTGTTAGTAGTTCAGCAATGGCCCAGTCTCCATGGAACAACCCTGGGGTAGTCTTAATGCCTGCACCCTTGAGTCAAATGATGGCCCATCCTGAGAAATGGCTACCTAAGTTCAATCCCGAGGCAGGCATGCTAGCAGAAGAGCACATAAACAACTTTATGCTATCCATTAATCTCAACGGGGTTACTAATGAAGATGTTGTTGTTCGACTGTTTCCTTATACTCCACAAGGAACAGCCGGATCGTGGTATTTCTCATTACCCTTTGGATCTATTACTAGTTGGGACATCTTCCAAGACCAATTCCTAACCAAGTTCGGTGATGATAGGTCTACAACAACATTAATTAACGACCTATCCAACCTTAGGGCCAAATCTAGAGAGCCGATCAAAGACTTCAATCTACGTTTCAATAAAATTCTAAACAAAATTCCTACTGCTTCCCAGCCCAGCGAGGAAGTGCGATGTGAATGGTATATCACTGCTTTACCATCAAACATAGCAATCTTCGTGTATAGGGCTAATAAAATAACCTTAGTCGAAAACATGAAAGAAGCCATAGCAGTAGAGAAACATATAATAGCCTTAGAGAAAAAATCCACGATAGAGGAACGGAAATCTAAGAAGGTCACCTTCAAAGAAGAGTCCAAGAAGAAACAAGCAAAAGATCCATTCGATTTGGAGGGATTGCAAAAAGTTCTGAAGACCATGTCCAATGAAATGGTCGACATAAAAAATAAAGTAGCATAAACTTCTTCAAAAAGGCCCTACAGAGCTTTTAAAAGAGGCCCGTCAACGGATTCAAGGCCACCCAATGCTATTACAAGCGCTGAATCCGAGGAAGAGGAAGAGGAAATTGCCACTGAAGGGAAAACCGATGATGAAGAAGTTGTAGAATTACAAGAAATGTGGGATTTCATCTTCCCACAAGAAGAAGATCAAGAAGTATTCCCAGTTAACACACGAAGTAGAAATCAGCTTGATCCTCCCTAAACTACCCAAAAGCCAAAGAGCGCAAGCTCTGCAACAAAGGATAAAGTTGCAACAAAGAAAACGACATCTAAAGCGACTCAAACTAGCCTATTCCAAACAGATTCACTAACTCCATCTAAAACATTGATCGTTTCGGATGAAATGGAGTACAATATTATAGAAGACATGAAAAAGATTAGGGCCAACATCACTCTGTACGAATTGAGCAAGCTAAAGCATCAACAAAAGATAATGTTGAAATAATTACATGTTGTGCCAGTTGCACCTTTGTCTGCCACTATAATTTATCAAGCTTCCCAGAACATGGGAAGACCTCCAAATAATACGACTAACAAGATTGATCCAAACGACATCGCTTTAATTGGAGGAAGATCGAGATCTCATACTCCCCCTTTTCTCCTTATGAAATTTTTAACAAAAATGTACATAATTATTTAGTGGATTCAGGTGCTTCATCGAATATTTTACCAAAGTCCATATGCACCAAATTAAACGTTCAACCACAGGAATCCATTGTTCGCATAGTTAATCTAGATCGATCTCAAGTCGAAGTCATTGGCGAACTAAATCAAGTAACCATAAGGTTGTCATCCAACCCGAAGGTATGTCAAGTTATTGACATTTTAGTCGCTGATATCCCTGAATTTTATGGCTTAATTATTAGCAGGGATTGGTCAGAAAAACTACATGGATACTTCGCAACTGACTGGTCACACATGTGGCTACTTTACAATGGTAAGCCAAATCAAATAAAAGTTGAACAAGAATTACATCAGAAGTACATAGTAACAGAATTAGAGGGGGAAAATGAACCAATACCATATAACAGTAGCATAATTGGCAATTACTCAGTGGATTCTTTTCTTGGCAATTTTAATGCTCATACGTCACCTTATTTAGAACATTCTGTTTTGTCCCAAGTCGAAAATTTTTCTCAAATGGATAGTTCAAAATGTATCAATTTTTTAGATAGACCTGTAAATAAATCTTTGTTTTGGAAATTATTTTTTGATGGTTCTAAATCTAACGAAGGAGCAGGAGTAGGATGCGTGCTAATTAGTCCAGAAGGAGATAAAATCATGTTAACATGCAGGCTCAAATTTGATTGTACCAACAATACAACAGAATATGAGGCTTTAGCCCAAGGGTTGCACAAAGCAATCAGGTTAGACATCAAGTACCTCCAAGTCTTCGGAGACTCTGAAATTGTAGTCAAACAGGTACGAAATACTATACATTGCTTATCAGGTCATTTAAAATACTATCAATCTTTAATTCAAGATCTGACTGAGCATTTTATAGCATTCAATATTTCATCGATTCCCAGACTCCAGAATGCAAGCGCTGACCTTTTAGCTAACGTAGCTTCTAAGCTCATTTCTTCGGAAGATTTTAGTCCAGATAGATTCTCAATAGAATTAATCTTTAGACCTTCTATTCCTGACAACATCACAAATTGGAGAATATTCAACGAGGATCCTGATATCGTAAATTTCCTTACTTCTGAAGGATCCTACTCCAATCAAATAATTGACGAAGACCAGCATATTACAACAAAATAGCACTAACAATGCTATACCTAAATCAGTGGTCAAGTTAGAAGATCTGTACGATTTGAAAGATCGGTTCAAAAGGTCTACCAATTCAAAGCTCCAAAGTTCAACTTTGAATTTCGAATTAGTAAACCTAGGAACCGATGCCAAACCCCAAAATATTAATCTAGGCCTTGGCCTAGCCCCTAAAGAAAAACTAGCATATATTTGTTTTAAGACAATACAAAAACGTTTTTGCTTGGAACTATGATGAACTCAAAACATACGACACTTTTATCATCCAAAATACTATTCCAATGACCGATAATGAAAAACCTGTCCAACAAAAATTGAGAAAGATCCATCCAGACTTAGAAAATCAAATAAAAATTGAACTCAATAAGCTGTTGAAAGCCAAGATAATCTTTCCCGTCAAACATTCTAAATGGGTCTCCAATATGGTACCTGTTAGAAAGAAAAACGGAGATATTAGAATTTGTATTGACTTTCGAAATCTTAACAGGGCCTGTCAAAAAGACAATTTTCCCTTACTACCTATGGAGCAGATATTGCAGGCAGTGGCGGGTTCAGAATTAATGTGTTTCTTGGATGGATTTTCAGGATACAATCAAGTGTTGGTACATCCTGATGATCAATTGAAGACCACATTCAGAACTAAATGGGGCACATATGCATATCGAAAGATGCCATTTGGTTTGATTAATGTTGGTGCCACATTTCAGAGAGCCATGGACATTGCATTTAAAGGTTTAGTCAATAAATCTGTAGTAATTTATTTGGATGGTATAACCGTGTATTCTAAGAAACGAAGCGACCATCTCAAAGACTTGAAAGAAATCTTCCAACGATGTTTAAGGTATGGAATTTCACTTAACCCAAAGAAATCTTTTTTCACATTAAGTGAAGGGAAACTTCTAGGATTCATAGTGTCAAAATATGGAATTCACATCGATTCTGACATAATCAAAGAAATTTCTGAAATATCCCTACCTCATAACAAAAAAGCCATGTAATATTTCCTTGGTCAAATCAATTTTGTAAAGATATTTGTTCCAGATTTTTCACGAATTGTATCCCCTTTACAAACCATGATAAAAAAGATCTCAACTTTTAAATGGGGCCAAGATGAATATGAAGCGTTCAACCTGATCAAACAAGCCATTATTAATGCTCCATCTTTAGCAACTCTGAATTTCTCAGAGCCTTTTATTTTACACACATTTGCCTCAGATAGGTCATATGTTGCGATACTCACTCAAACGAATCAAGAAAAGGCAGAAGCACCAATTGCTTTTTTCTGTTCAAATTTGCAGGGTGCTGAATTAAATTACTCAGATGTGGAGAAACAGGCTTATGCTATTTTCAAAGCAATCAAATACTTCAGACATTTTCTACTCAAAACCCATTCTAAAATTATAGTACCGTTTCCAGCGGTAAGGAATCTTCTAGTACAAAAGGATGTGGGTGAGAAGAGAACCAATTGGGTTACTGCCTTACAAGAATATGACATAGAAATTAAACCAACAAACATTGTAAGAGGTCAGGGCTTTTGCAAAATGCTGGCTGGAGCGTCGCAAATTTCTGAAATTCCATCTGTAGAAGTACAAATGTGCGAGGTAAGCCTAAACGATGAAGAGTCATTATACGTTGATATCATTTATTATCTTAAGAATGGATATGCCCCTTCACACCTCGATCATACTAAGAAAAGAGCTCTAAGGTTGAAAGCCAAACAATATCAGCTCATAAATGATATTCTTTTTAGAATGAATTACGATTATGTTCTCCTTAGATGTCTTGAGAAATTTGAAGTTGAAAAAGTTTTGCAGGAACTCCACAATGGGCCAGCAGGCGGACACTATGCTGGAGATGCTACTGCACATAAAATCTTGCACGCAGGGTATTACTGGCCCACGTTATTCAAAGACTCACACAGTTACGTGAGGAAATGTCAAGTCTGCCAAACTACTGCTGGGAGACAAAAGAAGCCATCCTTACCACTACAACCAGTTAACATCGAGCAACCTTTCAGTCAGTGGGGATTGGACATAATAGGTGAGATCGTTTCTCACTCTTCTAAGCGGCATAGATATATCCTTACAGCAACAGATTATTTTACTAAGTGGGTAGAAGCAGTTCCACTCAAGACAGCTAATGCTGAAAATATCATTGAGTTCATAGATCAATTTATAATCACCAGGTTTGGATTACCTTCCGCTTTAATGTTTGATAATGCATCATACTTTTCTGGAAATGCAATGACTGAATTTGCACTTAAAAGAGGATTCAAACTTAAATATTCGGCCAATTATTATCCGCAGGGCAATGGGTTAGCCGAGTATACAAATAAAAACCTAATAAAGATTATCAAAAGAATAGTAGACCAAAATCATAAAAATTGGAATAAATCTCTAATATATGCTTTGTGGGCAGACCGAATAACGAAAAAAGCTTCCATCGGCACTTCTCCCTTTAATTTAGTTTATGGGAAAGAAGTGGTTCTTCTGACTCATTTAGCAATTCCCTCTTTGTCTCTGGTTCAATACATTGATGAAGTACCAACTTACTCATTACACCTAAGACAAATGGAAATAATCAAATTAGAAGAACAATGAGAACAGGCTAAGAAACGCATGCTCATCATCAAGCACTAGTAAAATCCTCTTTTGATTCAAACATAATGACCAGAAAAGATTTTCAGATGGGAGACTTAGTTTTAAAATGGGAAAAGGCACATGAAGAAAAGGGAAAGCATACAAAATTTCAAAGAATGTGGCTTGGTCCTTTTCAAATTGTAGAATTCTTAGGTCCATCAACATTTGTGTTACAGGATTTAGCAGGTAAAAGAGACTCTTTGCCTGTCAACGGACAAACTCTAAAAAAATGTTTTCCATAGAAGATTATTCTTCTATTTTTGTAGAGTAATACTTTTCTTTTCATAATAAAACCAGTTGTGAATGGTTACATTAGGCATTTACGAAAAATACACCAACTCTCTTTCGGATTTTGATTTTTTCGCTTGTATAAATAGCAAATCTTTTGGAAAATTGATCTTTATTATTGAAAGATACAGTTAAAGACTCTAACCTAGATATGGCACTAGTTTCAACTTCATAAAGTTTGAAGAAAACAACCTTTAGCAAAGAAATTGTTTTATATCAGTACAATGAAAGGTATCGATAAAAAAATAAAGATTCTCTGTAGAACAACTGCTTCCAAAAACTGTACCATTGTCATCCAGAGCTATCTAAAGGAAACAATGACTTCCTCCCTGCTAAGAAAATCACAACTTTCAGAGGAACAATCCAAGGATACACTTCATCTTGAAGAATGAGAGGTCTCATCATGAGTCGACTTATCATAATCACAGATATTATAACTTGCTGACTTTGCCAAATACTGCATACCACAATGGGGAAATGACTCAAGATTGTTACAATCAAAAGGCAAGGAGTCTCATCATGAGCCAACTTGTTCAACAAATTTATAAATCGAGTGAATGATTGTGTCATAAATTGGCTATCAAACCAAGACATTGTTCTTTAAGTTTAAAAAGAAAATCAAAGCAATAAGTGTGGATGTGGATTCTTCTTTGAGAGTTGTAGGTTCCTTTAAGTAGGATACATGATCATTGCTGGGTAACAGGTAACCCTGTCGAGGCTATCAACGCCTGTTGAGAGCAGAGTCTCTACCTACAATAAATGAGCATATTTAAAATTGGTTTACAGAGAAAGCCTTTTTTTATCTTTACAGACCTAGTAATCACTGAGATAAATACAAGGACTAACTTGAGGGAGCAAATAATCTAAGTTGAAAATAGCTGAAACAAAATGTCATTGACAGGTTAGAGCATAATGTACTTTATCTTTCCGTAATAAAGTTTAATTTTCTGAAAAAAAATTGTTTTGGAAGTTTAGAAAATTCAATAGAAACACAGAGATAACTGGTTCTTCCAAGCGAATTGCCAATTGTTGTGGCCACCAACAACCCCCCTCCTTATGAAGTGTTATTGCTAATACTAAATAAATGGGGACCCTTACTCAAAAATTTTAAAAAATCAATTAGTGTTTATATTTCCTTTTAGATAAAACTTACAACATCATGGACTTAGGAAAATACCTTTGAAGAATCTAAAAAGCTTAAGTTTCATGATGAAGAAAGTAAATTCACTCCTTAAGAGATATCGCATCACGCAAACAATGATAGGGTACCTTCTAATGAGCCAAAATGATAAAAAACGCAAGATTGTGACGCGAAACTCCATCGCATCACATGCATTAATGAGAACTCACGTTGAAAAACCTTAAAATCGCCGATATGCGATATCGAATATCGCACATCGCAAAAATCGCATAAAGTACACATAATGATTATAACGATTAAGCGATCTGTGATCTTGTGATATTGAAACCAAGCAACCTTGCGATAGAACAACATGATGAGATTGCGGTAATGCGATGCAGTGATCTGTGATATCACAAAGCAAATCGCAAGACCTCTCCATCACAGTTGGTTCTGGCTCATTATTCGAGAAAACTTTTTTAGGCCAAGAACTGGTCATGCACTTTAACGCGAATTAATGACTTGTTGCAAGTTTTCAATGAAGTATGGTGTTGTGTTTTTCGAAGAACTAGTTCACGCAAGGTGGTGTGTTTTTGCATATCTTCGGCATTTAAAGTTTTCTTGTCATTATTTTTATCATTACTTCCACCTCATTTGTAAACTGCAGGAATGAAGGACAAAGCATTATACAAGGCAGTATGTAGGAAACTATGAGGAGGAAAGGCAGTACTCCAATGTCCATTTGGGAAGGCACACCTAATCTACTTAAGGAAGAGAAAGAGTCATGCGAACTCTTCTTAGGCATCCATCACAGATCTCTCATATACAACCATGGTTGAATGGGTACTGAACGATGCTGATACTAGAAACAGATAGTTTAATGCTCAGGGTCAAGAGCTCACAGAATCATTATTTTTACAGATTTTGAGCTTTATACCCGATAAGAGAAAAAGGCGCAAAAGGTGAAAAATGCATCAGGGAAGCCCGAATCAAGGAACGGAGGAAGTTTTCGATGCGCGATTAGCACTAGGCGCTAATCGCGCATCACTGAGAAAACTTGCTCAAGAAGGAAGGATTATAATTACTCAGTCACCAACAAGCCCCGAAAATTGCAAGAAAGCAACGATAGAAACAAACTGGAAACCAAAAGCTAAAGAAAAATCAGAAGCAATCAAAGGGTTAACCAAGTTGAAATGGGACTATTACCAGGAATACATGGTAAAGCGACATAGTCATTGGATGACTCTCAAGTGTATCATCAATTTTGCTGAGAATATAGTGCCAGCTCTTGCCGATTTTGTTTGCTTAACTCAACCAAAGGGGGGAAGACAGTCAACCGACTCTACTCAGGCAAATACTGAATGCTTGTGATGTTAAGGAGCAAATACAGAAATAGTTAGATATTAGATTTAATTTTAGAAATATTTTTGCTTAAAAAAAATACGGTCATTTAAACCAAATCCTAAATTTCTGTAAATAAGTTATTTAGTTAGTAGTATTTAAACCCTTCTCATGCATTTAGATAAGGGTCCAGAAATTTGTCAAAGACTTGTGCTTAGAACATGCACTTTTGCACCCTCCGAGGTATTTGTATTTAATATCTGCTACTGATGTTGCACTTCTGTACTCTTAGTGGATGTTAAATCAATGAGAGATAAATCAATTGTCACTTGAAGCTCATGAGTAGGACTAGTTATAAATGGTACTTTTATCTCTTAACAATTTCTCCTTATGCGTTAAAGTGATGCTTAGTTTTTAGTTGTAGAATTGAGACTTCTGTGATCTGTCATAGTTATAAGAAGAGCTTCGGCATAAATCACATAAAAAATATCTTTGTCGACGCGTTTCGAACCAACTAGTGTGGTCCATCGTCAGGACAAATTGTTAAGAGATAAATCAATTGTCACTTGAAGCTCATGAGTAGGACTAGTTATAAATGGTACTTTTATCTCTTAACAATTTCTCCTTATGCGTTAAAGTGATGCTTAGTTTTTAGTTGTAGAATGGAGACTTCTGTGATCTGTCATAGTTATAAGAAGAGCTTCGGCATAAATCACATAAAAAATATCTTTGTCAATGCGTTTCGAACCAACTAGTGTGGTCCTTTGTCAGGAAACTCTGAATTTTTCAGAGCCTTTTATTTTATATACGTTTGCCTCAGATAGGTCATACACTGTGATACTCACTCAAACGAATCAAGAAAAAGTGGAAGCCCCAATTGTTTTTTTGAGTTCAAATTTACAAGGTGCTGAATTAAATTATTTAGATGTGGAGAAATAGGCTTATGTTGTTTTCAAAGCAATTAAATACTTCAGACCTTTTCTACTCAAAACCCATACTAAAATTATAGTATCGTTTCCAGCGATAAGGAATCTTCTAGTACAAAAGGATGTAGGTGAAAAGAGGGCCAATTGGGTTACTGCATTACAAGAATATGACATAGAAATTAAACCAACAAACATTGTAAGAGGTCAAGGGTTTTGCAAAATGATGGCTGGAGCGTCGTAAATTTCTGAAATTCCATCTGTAAGGGTACAAATGTGTGTAGTAAGCCTAAATGATGCAGAGTCATTATACGCTGATATCATTTATTATCTTAAGAACGGGTATGCTCCTTCACACCTCGATCATAATAAGAAAAGAGCTCTAAGGTTGAAAACCAAACAATATCAGCTCATAAATGATATTCTTTTTAGAATAAATTATGATTCTGTTCTCCTTAGATGTCTTGAGAAATCTGAAGCTGAAAATTTTTTGCAGGAACTCCATGATGGGCCAGCAGGCGGACACTATGCTGGAGATTCTACTGCACATAAAATCTTGCGCGCAGGGTATTACTGGTCCACGTTATTCAAAGACTCGCACAGTTACGTGAGGAAATGTCAAGTCTGCCAAACTACTGCTGGGAGACAAAAGAAGCCATCCTTACCACTGCAACCAGTTAACATCGAGCAACCCTTCAGTCAGTGGGGATTGGACATAATAGGTGAGATCATTCCTCACTCTTCCAAGCAACATAGATATATCCTTACAGTAACAGATTATTTTACTAAGTGGGTAGAAGCAGTTCCACTCAACACGGCTAATGCTGAAAATATCATTGAGTTCATAGATCAATTTATAACCACCAGGTTTGGATTGCCTTCCGCTTTAATGTTCGATAATGCATCATACTTTTCTGGAAATACAATGACTAAATTTGCACTTAAAAGAGGATTCAAACTTAAATATTCAGCCAATTATTACCCACAGGGCAATGGGTTAGCCGAGTCTACAAATAAAAACCTAATCATGATTATCAAAAGAAAAGTAGACCAAAATCATAAAAATTGGCATAAATCCTTAATATACGCTTTGTGGGCACACCGAATAACGAGAAAAGCTTCCATCGGCACTTCTCCCTTTAATTTAGTTTATGGGAAAGAAGTGGTTCTTCCTACTCATTTAGCAATTCACTCTTTGTCTCTAGTTCAATACATTGATGAAGTACCAACTTCCTCATTACACCTAAGACAAATGGAAATAATCAAATTAGAAGAACAATGAGAACAGGCTAAGAAAACACATGTTCATCATCAAGCACTAGTAAAATCCTCTTTTGATTCAAACATAATGACCAGAAAAGATTTTCAGATGGGAGAATTAGTTTTAAAATGGGACAAGGCTCATGAAGAAAAGGGGAAACATACAAAAGTTCAAAGAATGTGCATTGGTCTTTTTCAAATTGTAGAAGTCATAGGTCCGTCAACATTTTTGTTACAGGATTTTGCAGGTAAAAGAGACTCTTTGCCTGACAACGGTCAAATTCTCAAGAAATATTTTCCATAGAAGATTATTCTTCTATTTTTGTAGAGTAATATGTTTTATTTTCATAATAAAACCAGTTGTGAATGGTTACATTAGGCATTTACGAAAAAGACACCAACTCTCTTTCAAATTTTGATTTTTTGCTTGTATAAATGGCAAATCTTTTGGAAAATTGATCTTTATTATTGAAAGATATAGTTAAATACTTTAACCTAGATATGACACTAGTTTCAACTTCATAAAGTTTGAAAAAAACAACCTTTAGCAAAAAAATTGTTTTATATCAGTACAATGAAAGGTATCAATAACAAAATAAAGATTCTCTGTAGAGCAGCTACTTCCAAAAACTCTACCATTGTCATCCAAAGCTATCTAAATAAAACAATGACCTCCTCCCTGCTAAGGAAATCATAACTTTTAGAGGAACAATCCAAGGATACACTTCATCTTGAAAGATGAGAGCTCTCATCACAAGCCGGCTTATCATAATCACAAATATTATAACTTGCTGACTTTGCCAAATACTGCATACCACAACAGGGCAATGACTCAAGATTGTTACAATCAAAAGGCAAGGGGTCTCATCATGAGCCAGCTTGTTCAGCAAAGTTATAAATCGAGTGAATGACTGTGTCATAAATTGGCTATCAAACCAAGGCATTGTTCTTTAAGAGTAAAATGAAAATAAAAGCAATAAGTGTGGATGTGGATTCTTCTTTGAGAGTTGTAGGTTCCTTTAAGTAGGATACAGGATCATTGCTGGGTAACAGGTAACTCTGTCAAGGCTATAAACACCTGCTGGCAGCGGAGGCTCTACCTACAACAAATGAGCATATTTAAAACTGGTTTACAGAGAAGGCTTTGTTTTATCTTTAAAGAACAAGTAATGAATGATGTAAATACAAGGACTAACTTGAGGGAGCAAATAATCAAAGTTGAAAATAGCTGAAACAAAATGTCATTGATAGGTTAGAACATAATGTACTTTATCTTTCCATAATAAAGTTTAATTTTCTGAAAAATTTTCTATTTTGGAACTTTAGAAAATTCAATAGAAACACAGAGATAACTGGTTCTTCCAAATGAATCGCCAATTGTTGTGGCCACCAACAACCCCCCTCCTTATGAAGTGTTATTGCTAATACTAAATAATTGGGGACCCTTAGTCAAAATTTTTAAAAAATCAACTAGTGTTTATATTTCCGTTTAGATAAAACTTACAACATCATGGACTTAGCAAAATACCTTTGAAGAATCTAAAAATCTTAAGGTTCATGATGAAGAGAGTAAATTCACTCCTTAAGAGATATCGCATCACACAAAGAATGATAGGGTACCTTCTAATGAGCCAAAATGATAAACAACGCGAGATTGCGACGCGAAAATCCATCACATCGCATGCATTAATGAGAACTCACGTTGAAAAACCTTAAAATCGCCGATATGCGATACGCATATCGCACATCGCAAAAATTGCATAAATTACACATAATGATTATAATGATTAAGCAGTCTGCCATCTTGCGATATTGGACCAAGCAACCTTGCGATAGAATAGCACGATGAGATTGCAGTAATGTGATGCAGTGATATGCGATATCGCATAGCAAATCGCAAGACCTCTCCATCGCAGTTGGTTCTGGCTCATTGTTCGAGAAAACTTTTTTTAGGCCAAGAACTAGTCATGCACTTTAATGTGAATTAATGAATTGTTGCCAGTTGTTAATGAAGTATGGTGTTGTGTTTTTCGAAGAACTAGTTCACGTAAGGTGGCGTGTTTTTGCATATCTTCGGCATTTAAATTTTTCTTGTCATTATTTTTATCATTACTTCCACCTCATTTGTAAACTGCAGGAACGAAGGACAAAACGTTATACAAGGTAGTATGCAGGAAACTATGAGCAGGAAAGGCAATACTCCAATGTCCATTTGGGAAGGCACACCTAATCTACTTAAGGAAGAGAAAGAGTCACAGAACTCTTCTGAGGCATCCATCACAGATGTCTCATATACAACCATGGTTGAATCGGTACTGAACGATGCTGATACCAAAAACAAATAGTTTAATGCTCAGGGTTAAGAGCTCACGTAATCATTATGTTTACAAATTTTGAGCTTTATACCCGATAAGAGAAAAAGGCGCAAAAGGCGAAAAACGCATCAGGGAAGCCCGGATCAAGGAACGAAGGCAGTTTCCGATGCGTGATTATCACCTAGTGCTAATTGCGTATCACTGAGAAAACTTGCTCGAGGAGGAAGGCTTCTAATTACTTAGTCACGTGCGAGCCCTGAAAATTGCAAGAAAGAAACGATAGAAACAAACTAGAAACAAAAAGCTAAATAAAAAGCAAAAGCAATCCAAGGGTTAACCAAGTTGAAATGGGATTATTACCAGGCATACATGGTAAAGCCACATAGTCATTGGATGACTCTCAAGTATATCATCAGTTTTGCTGAGAAGATAGTGCCAGCTCTTGCCAATTCTATTTGTTTAACTCAACCAAAGGCGGAAGACAGTCAGCCGACTCTACTCAGGCAAATTCAGAATGTTTGTGACGTTAAGGAGAAAATACAGAAATAGTTAGATATTAGATTTAATTTTAGAAATAGTTTTGCTTAAAAAGTGGATGGTCATTTAAGCCAAATCCTTAATTTATGTAAATAAGTTATTTAGTTAGTAGTATTTAAACCCTTCTCATGCATTTAGAGAAGGGTCCAGAAATTTGTCAAAAACTTGTCCTTAGAACATGCACTTTTGCACCCTCCAAGGAGGTTTTGATGAATGAATGGAAAATGGTTTATTGGTATTTGTATTTGTTATCTGCTACTAATGTTGCACTTCTGTACTCTTAGTGGATGTTAAAACAAGGAGAGATAAATCAATTGTCACTTGAAGCTCATGAGTAGGACTACTTATAAATGGTACTTTTATCTCTTAACCATTTCTGCTTATGTGTTAAAGTGATACTCAGTTTTTAGTTGTTTATATATTACATCGTGGATGCCTAAGTTATCATTCGACACTTTTGTATGGTGATAACTATTTATTTGTGCTTAGTGTATGAATGGCTCATTTATGCGATATGATTTCACAACTGTTTCGTCTAACTTTTTTATAAGAATTAGTTCATCTTTATTGAATTATTTTATTATAATAGCTGAATGATCTTTATTACTAGTTATTGTTCGAAATCTTTTTAGATCGGATAGAAGAAAAATCACACCCCGGGTTAGCATAGATTTAGATGTTTTTCTGTTTATTAGAATACAATAGCATAGCATTAGATTAGAATTAGGATAGAAGTATTCCATTTAGAACAGAAACATCCATCTTTCTCACACACACACACACTGAATTGGGAAACTGGTCCCATATCCCCAGTCAGACCCGCTATATCAAACGGATAAGGAGTTACCAACCAAGGTCCAGACTGGGCGGGTATCCCCCTTGTTGTAGAACCGATTTCCGGGGCCTTCAACATGTCCCAATCATGGAATGTGGATTTTATATACTTCCGCAATGTACATCCTTTGCATACATCCTATCGATTAGGTGCTCCTGTAGGAAGGCCAATGGTTATTTGTTGTACAATATTTGAGGTACCATGTTGAGCTAATTTATTTACCGAAATTAACACAAATATTTATTATCAATCCAGGTTGGTAATACTTAGAGGCAAGTTCACTATATGTGAATATCAGATGTAATCAAACCTTAAAATATAAGTTTTTCAAAAACTAGAGAAATACATATTACAATTCCAATTCAATTTGTTTGAAAAGAGGAAAATTTGAAATGGTTCCTAACTTAAGAAGCCCAATTCTTCCTCAATTACTACTTAATAAATCAGAGATTGAAACTAATAACTTAATATGGATAAATCATTAATGTAAGAAGGCTCCTAACTTAAAAGACACTTGATATGTTTCATCATAATTCATTCACCTTAATGCCAAAAATATATAAGAAAACTACTTGCATGCAATCAAAGGAAACTAGTTACAATTCACCAAATTAACAGAAGAAGTGCTCAATTTGAGCACTTTGTTTTTTCCAACTTATAAAATGATGAATAAGCTAAGATCTAATGAAATCAATAACCATACATTAACCATAAATCAATCCGAAATAAAGCATGGAAACTAGTTCTACAATAACCAGATTACAGGAAATAAAACTAGTTTAAACAAGGAAGCGTACTTAGCGTGGAATGGGGGCCCTCCACCCTTGCTTTGCACACTTTGAAGAGTGATATCAGAAGTTCAAATTTGGTCACACATCCATATTATTGAACAGAAAAATAGTAATGGAACAAGTCTTCAAATTAGCTCCCCAATCCAAAAGTGTCTCAACATGAAATTATAAAAAGTCAATACATAAGCCATCAAAGTCTTGGCTTTTAAATAGAATTCTTATGAAAAAAATTGATATATAATCATTCAAACAAACACATCTACTCTTATCCATATATCTAAGTCAAATTCATCAATCCCATCCCAAGAGATATGGTCAATCCCATAGAATCTCAAAACTACCCTATTTCTATGGGATTTCTGAATGACTAGTCATGATTGACTAGCACTAAATGGGCCTAATAAAGCTTGTTATGTTCAAACTAAGCATAGATGGCTTAGTACTAGTTCCCAACATATCCATACATGCATCCAATATGTGCACAAGTGTCCTGCAACCGTATCAACCATATAACTATTACGGGAATTTCTTAATCTGTCAATTTTTGCACTTAAAACCAAATTTTCATAAAAACTTTAGAATTTGAAAAATTAAAATTAAATAACTGAATGGATATGAAATACATAAAAATGGGATGGATAAAGTGATAAATGTATGGAAAATAGATGGATTAGTAAGTTTCTTAGAGAAAAAACAAGACCAAAATCGAGGGCCAACATCTCCCCCTTGTTGATTATCAAGCATGTCCCCATGCTTGCTTATTCCTCTTTGATCTTCTTTTCTCTGTAGTAGATGTGGTTCCTGTAGATGCTTCCTATTGTGTTTCCCTGACCAAACAATCCAAACCTGAATCATGTCGTTCCCTGAACAAAGTTGCCTTCACCTTCTGCTTCTCATACTTAGCCTGCCACATATTATTTTATTTTAACCATTTAAATGCTTGTTTAGAAAGTAGATCATTCTTTCGTTTTAATCTCCCTATCTCTTCATTTAACCTTTCATTTGTCTTGACCAATCTAGTATTATCCTACTTACTTGCCTTGTTTTCCTCTTTCAATTGTTTTTCTATGATTTTACTAATTTCTAGTTGGTCAGTTAATTCCCTGATTCTTCCCAAATTTATTTCTTTTTCAAAATATTGTGTGGTTTTGATTAATGATGCTGTTGCTGCATCATCATAAGAATAATCTCTCTCAAATACTTCCTGTGCAATGTCATTCTCTACCTGTTTTATTGTGGAATATGTGTATACTTCCTTTTCTGTGTCAATGGGACTTTTATTCCTAAATCTCCTAGGAACAGACATAATAGACACTTCATTTTCCTGTATGGCTATGTTACTTTGCTGTTTAGCTCTAGTCCTGGGATACAAGGGTGAACTCATCAATCCTTTGTTTTCTTGCTCTACTTTATTTTGCACTTCATTAACCTGTTCATTAAACTGGTTCCTAGTCATGAACTCCCTCCAAACTATACCTTGTGCCTTTACTTGATACTCAATGAGGATTTTTATCAATCCCTAGTGGTAAATTTGCACTGCTTCGGACTTGTGTTCATGTCTCACTGTCTCAATCATTCTCAAGAGGCTTCTAAAAAGAAAGTATGGCAAGTTAATCCTATCTTCTCCCTTAATATGTTGTAAAAGTCGGATATGATATAGGTGAGCAACACTATATCCTCTATCACATGTCAGAAACTTCTGTATAAATAGAACCAACTCACCCCATGGTTCATTGAACCACTCCCTTGGTATCCCCTTGGTTCTGTCAAAATTCCCTTTTCGATTCTTTTCAAGGAAGAAAGTACATGCTTTCGCCTTGAAATGCAGGCCTTTATGATATTTTTCACCTATGATTCAGAGATCTAGAGCTTCGGAAAGGTATTCCTGAGTCATAGGAATGATAACATCTCCTACCCTTGTTTGGTCCTCACTGTAGTTGTTTATGAATTCCCTGGTTATATCCTCACTGTGGCCATCAAACTTTTGCAAGAATCCTATCAACCCTACCTGGTAAAGCTTCTCTATGGTTTCTTTTTTCCAGTTCTCTATTTGAAATTTAGGCTCTATTCTTGCTGACATTGTCTCTGAAAACCATTGGATATATGCTTCTGCCATTATTAATTTCATTTTAACAATGACAATTTACAACTACTACTTTTTTCAAAATAAATTCCAAAATCAGAGAAGCTTACCTACCTTGTGCAACAATTTTAATTCAATTTACTTGGCCTCTGTTATCCTTTCTCTGCAACAACATAGTTTCTAATCCCTTGTCCAAATAGTGAAACACCTTTATATCTCTGTCAACATACTAAACTCTATCTGGAAAACAAAATACATAAGAAAACAACATATTCATGATAGAATATTGTTTTTCTTAATGTATTTTTAGGCAAAATTCTTATAATTCTCCATACATGCCTAACACCCTACATTGTATATAAAAAAACACTAAAAACAATCAGCGCATTTCCTCAAATGACTTGGCCCTTTGACAACCTATGCTATATAAAACTATGTTTCAACTTGCAAAATACGCATATGAACCTATGTTAATGATGTGTTCAGCATGCAAAATATGGTTGGATTGCTGCGCTGTTTTACATAATTTTCATGTCCTGATTTATGTAACTACATTGATGAATCGTGTTGCCTTATCACCTAGCTATTTATTCATTAATATTGTTGTTCATCTAACCCTTAGATCTATTAGTTTATGGAATTAATGGCGTAGTTTCGGCGTTTTTACCTGGCTATTGGCGAGTTCTGAGGAGTGTTAAATGGCGCTCCAAATCCCTGTAGCTTCATTTTGCTGACTAGTGGCAAGAATAGATGTGTTTATCATTAAATGACAGGCAGTGTTTGAACGTGACTCATCGTTTGTGAGCAAAGCAAATCATATCGTTACCTGAGTTATCTCGAGATTCTAGCAGTCAACTAGCATTGCGTTCACGAAGTTTTCCTTCTTATTCCTCCACAAATTTGGTTTCAGTTTCCCCTTGCTTTGGCTTGCAACTATATAGTGCTTTAACAATGTTCTGAGCTGGTTCAAGTGATGATGGAGTTGTTTAAACAAGTGCAGGAGACCGTCGGTCATTTCATGACTGTTTTCGTGGTTGTACCGTGCACTTGGCTGAGTTGGGCCATAAACATTCCCATTCGCTGTTATGGGCACATAGGCATGCTGTGCAAGTCATGGTAGTCCTGTTGACCAGTCGCCCGACTGCGTCATGAGGATGGCCTATCTGTTTGTATGATTTAAATGTAAGATTTCCATCCATGCAGGTCGTGGTTTTCCTCCTATGTAGCTCACGGTGCAAATGTTTGACAGTCTCCATGCCATGTCGTTCAACCCTCATCGGCGTGTAATGGCCTATGTTATTCATGCATTGGGTTTGTGCTTGGCTGGACATTCGTTTCACTCATAACTTCCTCCGCCTTCCTTACCATGCTATGATTTACATTAGTGTTGTATCATGGAATATATTATCACAAACTCACCTATCGCTCCGCTCCATCATATAAACCATAGCACGTATATGCAATAAACCTTGACCATAGCACATGTATGCAATAAACCTTGTGAAACGTTTACCGCATAAAATTTACTTTGTTGCATATAGTTTTGTATGCCTTCATATTGCCTCATTTCATTATTGCATGCGCGTTACATATTGCATATATGTATTCAAAGTTATATTGTATATTTCCATATTTAGATATAGTTGTGCATCATATATTCAAAGTTATATGCACACCTTCAAAGTTATATGCACACATTCATTTACACTTATAATTTTAAAATGACCACCTTGGTCATATTTAGAATTATTTCCATATCTAATAATTGAATTGTATGTGCAGGTTTCAAGATGTTGTCCTCGTTTGGTCCATTTGCTTCTAAAGAAAAATACTTAGGGGTTAATGGTTATGAACATGGAATGAGATAGGATTTACAAGGGTTATAGGGTATAATATTTACATGAATGGGGGTGATGATATATGTCTTCAGGTACTAACTTCAACTTAACAAAAACAAAAAATTTCTAAGAAAAATTTGAATTTTCAAGAGAAAAATGACTATACTTATACTTCCCTGGATGATGTCTACACAAGCGGGATGAAATGAGTTGATCAAATGTTGTAGATAGATTGAAAAGTAAAGTTTATTTCTACGTCTTGTTCTTCATGTTCTGGTTCTTGAATTGTTGACTGTTGTTCAAGTCCCTCTGCAATGACTTCATGAATCACGTCCCAACTGTTATGCACATGTTTATGTAATATGTACATTTTGCTGCTGATATTTTAGGTCCCTCTGCTATGTTTGTTTAGGTCCCCACTGTTATCAATACAAGTTCCATCTTTACTTCAGTTGCACAACTAAAGTTCTTGTGCAATCCTCCCCCTTGCTTGAGATTTGACTTGTCCACAAGTCAGATGTCTGTGGAGGATATCCTGCAACGAATATTGTGAGAAAAGTAGAACAAGAAAATGAATTCATAGAGTCCAAGTCGCCTTGGTTTTCCCCTATGAATTCGTGTTTGCTTGGTGACAGTTTCCTGGTTTTCACTAGCAAACAATTTTATTTTTTATTATATTTTTTTTTCTTTTCTTTTCTTTTTTTAATTTTAATTTTAAGTTTTAATTTTTTTATTATGTTACAGCACTGGAAGATGGCTGAGTCTGTCTGCCATAATTTCCAGTTTTGTTTCTTCTACCAGTTGTTTCATAAATACTTCTTTGCTAATAGGCCTGTTATAAACTTTGAGCCTATGTCCGTTTACCAAGAGTGATGTGGATTCTTGGTCAATTGTCCTCATCTTGACTGTTCTGTTGTCAAATATTTCTTTGATCTCATATGTGCCTAGCCAGTGTGTTGTGAATTTGGCTTTGAAATCTTTGAATTTGGAGTCGAACAGTAGTGCCCAGTCTCCTTTGTGGAATGTCTTGTTTTTTACGAATCTGTCGTGCCACTTCATTCTTTGCTACTATACTAGTGTGGTATGTTCTATGGCCTGCTGATGATGCTCGTCTAGTTGATTTAATTCCATGATCCACTGCTATTGTGCTTCAGACAGGTCCAGTCCTAGTTCAGCTGCTAGTTTATATGTGTGTATCTGAAACTCTATGGGCAGTAAGACCTCGTTTTGATATACTAACTGGTATGGGCTAAAGCCAGTTGTATTTTTTCATGTGATTCTATAGGCCCATAGAGCATCCCTTAGTTTTTCAGACCAATCCTTTATGTTCATCTGTACTGTTTTGGTCATGATATTTTCTAGGACATTATTTGTTGATTCGACCTGCCCATTTGCTTGAGGATGATATGGTGTAGACTTCCTGTGCTTGATCTTGTATTTCTCTGTAAGATCTCGTACAAGCTTTGAAGTAAACTATGCTCCCTGATCTGTTACAATTTGTCTGGGTACTCCATATCTTACAAATATTTCTTCAAAGAGAAAGGTGACCACTGTATTTTTTGTTTCTTTGGTGACTGCGTTTGCCTCCACCCATTTGGTGACATAATCTGTACATACTAAGATGCATCTCTTGCCATTTGATGGTGGATTGATAGGTTTGACAAAATCTAGAGCCCATTGCTGAAATGGTTCTATTAGGACTTGTGTTTTGAGTGGAATCTCATCTGATACTATTGGTCTCCCTGTTCTTTGGCAACTGTCACATTGCTTGACATATGCCTTGGAGTCTTTGAAGATGGTTGGCCAGTAGTAGCCTAATTGCATCACCTTGTAGGTTGTTCGTTTGTCTGCAAAATGACCACCACATGGTTCATCATGACATGCTTTCAGGATGCCTAATATTTCATCTTCTCTCACACATTTTCTGATTATCAAATCTGAACCAGTATAAAACAAATCAGCATTTACCCAACTATATCTAGAGCTTTCTCTAACAATTTCCATTTTTGTTTCTTCGAGAATTGTGTTGGAAATTTTCCAGAAGATAAATAATTTGCTATGTCTACAAACCATGGTGTTTTTACTGTTATTGCAAATAGGTCTTCGTCTTGAAAGTTGTCTACAACTGGATTTGGATCGTTGGGTGAATGTATGTGGGACAGAAAGTCAGCCACTTGATTTTATTTTCCTAGCCCGTCTTGTATTGTAATATTAAATTCTTGCATTAACAGTAACCATCTTGTTATTCTCCCATTGGTGATGGGTTTATTCATCAAATACTTTATTGTTGAATGATCTATATGAATAAAAACTTGGTATCCTGTTATATAGTGCCTGAATTTTTTTACTGCATGTACTACAACTAACATTTTTCCTTTTCTGTGACTGTATAGTTCAACTCTACAGGTGTTAAGTTCTTTCTTATGAAGTATATTGCATAATTGAACAAATTTTATTTCTGCCCAAGTGAGGCACCTATCGTGGTATCAGATGCATCAGTTGAAATATGAAATGGCAAAGACAAGTTTGGCCCACGGAGAATGGGTGCAACTGATAGTTTTTATTTTAATATTTGAAATGCATTTTGACAATTATTTGTCCATTGAAATTCAGCATCTCTTGCTAATAGTTTGAATAGAGGTTGGGCTATTTTACTAAAGTTTTCAATGAATCGTCTATAATAGCCTACATAGCCCAAGAAACTTCTTACCTCTTTTTGTGTTGTAGGTGGAATTAAATTAACGAGGACTTGGATTTTTGTTGGATCCACCTTAATTCCTGAAGCGGAAATATGGTGTCCCAAAACTATACCTTTGGTCAACATCATATAGTATTTTTCATTGCTTAATGAAAAATTTGTTTCTATACATTGTTTCAAAACTTTCTAAAGATTGTTGAGGCAATCATTATACGTGTTTCCATAAACTGTTAAGTCATCCATATAAATCTCTACACATTCGTGGATTAGATCAGCAAATATTGCAAGCAATGCTCTTTGAAAAGTTGTAGGTGCATTGCATAAACCAAATGGCAAGACATTATATGCATAGGTTCCCCATGGGCAAGTGAATGCTATTTTGTCTTGGTCTTCTGTTGCTATTCTAATCTGATTGTACCCACTAAACCCATCTAGGAAGGAGAAAAATTTCTTTCCAGTTAATGAGTCTAGAACTTGGCCAATGAATGGTAGAGGAAAATGATCTTTTAATGTGGCTTTGTTTAATTGCCGATAGTCTACACATACCCTCCAATTTCCATTTTTCTTTAGTACTATTACCAATGGAGAAACCCATTGACTATCTGAAATAGGATAGATGAACCCAACATTTAGTAATTTTTGCAGTTCTTGTTTCACTATTACTTTCATCATGGGATTCATTCGTCTTTGAGGTTGCCTTACTGGTTTGATTTGATAATTTGTATAGATGTGGCGGATACAGTTGTTGGGATGGATTCCTTGCATGTCAGTATAATCTGAGGCAAAATCTTTTGAATATTTTTGTAATAATGCAATTACCTCTTGTTCTTGTGATGATTGCAACCGGTTTCCAATGTTCAAATGTTTTCCAGGATATATCTCAATTGTTTTTGTTGTTGGATTGGAGATTGTGCTTACAGGAAAGATGTCTATAGAAGAATTTTGCAAAGTTTGAACAATACAAGTTTCTTGAAAACATTTATTCAAAAGATTACATGCAGCTTCATATTGAACCTCTCTAAGCTGCTTTGAAATGTTTGGTTCTGACATGAAAATATCCATTAAATCTTCATTCTCCTCTTCTTCTCTAAGGTCAAAGAATTGATTTATACTTAAAACTGATTTAGTTTGTTGTTGTTCTTGAGTTTCAAGTATTGATTCTAAAGAAGATGATTGTGCAGGTGAATAAAGAGCAATGTGTTTTCTTTCATCTCCATGTGAAATAATCATGCTTCCTGATCTGAATCCTATAAAGGCATAAGTGGTGGCTAGCCATGGTCTGCCTAAGATTAGAGGATGTCCTCCCAAATTTGTTTTTGGTTGCAAGATAAGGAAGTCAACAGGATACTCCCATGAATCCAAAGAGACTATGATATCTTCTAGTATTCCTTCTGGTACAACTTTAGATCTATCTGCTAATTCTAGAATTGTAGAAGTTGATCTAATGTTGTTTAAATGCAGATTTTTCATTGTCTCCATAGTCATTACATTTATAGCTGCTCCCAAGTCTATTAATGTATTTGGTATTGAGAAATTATTTATTGAGATAGTAACCATAGAGATACCAGGATCAATATATTTATCTACAATCGTTTGTGTTGACATGAGGCTTGCTAATTTGCTAATGACTTGGATTGTAGTAGGATCCTTCTTCTTTTTACCAGTTTTCTTAATGCATAATTCTTTTATTGTTTTAGCATATATTGGTATCTCCTTAATTGCCTTCAATAAAGGAATTTTTACATAAGCATTTTTCAATTCATCTAAAATATCAAATTTAGGGAGGGTCATTTCTTCTTGTTTCTCTACTAACCTCTCAGGATAAGGTGGTGTTTGAGTTATAATGGTTTTTCCTTTCTGAATTTGTGTTTTAGATTGTGATGTTTCAGGTGATTCCCCTTGTTCAATTGGCTCTTCTATGATTGGCGGAGAATCCTTTTTAAGCACCTTTCCACCTTAAATGGACATCATTTATAGGAAGAATAGAATATGTTGGAAAATATGCTGCTTCCTCTACAATGTATGCAGACTTATCCACTTTATTATTCGGATTTGCCACTGGTTGGGTTGGTAATTGAGTTGGTCTGGGTTGGTTTGAGGGTAGATGTAACTGTTGTGGTTGTGCCAACAATGGTGGAGGATCTTGCTATGGAAATGGCATGGATTTTGGATATGCAGAATTTTGTTGCGGAAATGGCATGGACTGTGGATATTGTCGATATGGAAATGGTTGTTGATATTGTTGCGGGTATTGTTGTTGATACTGTTGAGGTGGTTGGTTTCCATAACCATATCCTCTCCATCCTTGTGCAAGTTGGTGTGGATATTATTGTGGAGTCCAAGCTTGCCATGGCATTGAAGGGTTCCAAGGATTTTGAGGCAGATAGGGATAGTTTTGTTGAGGGAATTGTTGCGGATTTTGTTGAGGCATCCTAGGTTGTCATGGTCCTCGTAGTGCCACATAATAGAAACCTTCTATTCCTTGCATTTCTTCCATTGAGTTCATTTGCGATTCTTTCAATCTTAGATAGTTTTCCATTGAATGATTTTATGTACAAATACCACATACTTGAATACTATCCAAAGGACAATCCCTTAATGGATGTTTCTTTCTACATTTGGAACAAAAGATTGCGAGAGCTTGTTCTTGTTCTTCCTTCTTCTTATTTGCCTTTAGAACATCTAGTTGTGTTCCCAATGTACTTAGGAGGTCATTTTTTAAGTTTTCCAATAAGCTTCCTATTTCCGCTTTTGTTATCCCTCCTGCTGCTGACTTTGCTGCTTTTGAACTCCCTTCTCTCTTTCCAGTTTTTGATATTCCTCTAGAATATTTTTGACATAATTCAACAATTTCTTCGAATGGTAGGTTTGAAATATCTCCTTTACCCATCACATTCAGAATGTCAAGGTATTCATCTCTTATACCATTGAGAAATATTATTCGAATGGTTTCTTGATTTAGAGAGTGTTGTTTAGATTTTTGTAGATTATATGCAAATCTTTTCAAGTATTCTTCTAAAATTTCATCTTCTTGTTGTGTCATTCTGAAAACATCTTCCTTTGAGTCCCTAGATCTACAATAAGCTTGATATTTTTTAAGGAAGACTGATCTCACATCATCCCAAGAAGCTATTTTTTGCTCTCCTAAACCCATGAACCATTTTAAAGCTGTTGCTTTTAATGTAGCAGGAAAAAGACGAAGTTTGTGTATGTCATCAGTGTATCCATATGTTCTACATAGAATATCAAATTCAAACACGAAAGCATCAGGATCTTCTGTTGACATTCCATAAAATTTTAGCAATACAGAAAGTGGAATATTTTTCATTTTCACTTCTTCTCCTAATATTGCACTTGTATCCACTATTGGAAAGCCAAAGTTAGTCTCTTGATCACCACCATATTCTTGGCTTTTCCGATCATTTTTTGTCTTTCTATCATTTTCTCATTTTGCCTCTTCCTCTCTTTGTCTTGTCCATTCTCTTTGTTGTCTCTCATATTCAATTGATTGTTCAGGAGTAAGAATAACAGATCCATGTCCCTCTTCTACCATTTATTTAGTTGTTTCAATTTTAATTGGAGATTCAGATTGTTTAGAGACAGGTTGTTTTTCTTTAGTAGTTTCATTTTGTTTTCCTGAAGTTGATAGCTCTTTTCATTTTGCTTCCCGAGCTAACGAAGTTTGCCTCTCAATTAAAGTTAACCTTTGTCCAGTTCTTTGTTTTTCTTCCAATTCCTCAATTGTTGTATTACCAGTAAGTGGGGTTTTCGATGATCCTATCTCTACTTGTGCGGGGTTTTTAACAAATCTACCTTGAGGATCTCTATATCTAGGCATAAAGAAACATAACTAAAAGGGATGTAACTAATGTTTTCGGTTTTTTCTTTTTGAAAAGTTTGAAAGTTATCTTCCTATTGACTATGCCGATATTTTCCTCCCTAACAACGGCACCAAAATGTTGAGCTAACTTATTTACCAAAATTAACACAAATATTTATTATCAATCTGGGTTGGTAATACTTAGAGGCAAGTTCACTATATGTGAATATCAGATGTAATCAAACCTTAAGATATACTTTTTTAAAAAACTAAATAAATACATATTACAATTCCAATTCATTTTGTTTGAAAAGAGGAAAAGTTGAAATGGTTCTTAACTTAAGAAGTACAACTCTTCCTCAATTACTGAATGAATCAGAGATTGAAACTAATAACTTAAGATGGATAAATCGGTAATGAAAGAAGGCTCCTAAATTAAGAGACACTTGATCTTTTTCATCATAATTCATTCACCTTAATGCCAAAAATACATAAGAAAACTATTTGCATGCAATCAAAGAAAACTAGTTACAATTCACCAAATTAACAGAAGGAGTGGTCAACTTGAACACTTTGTTTTTTCCAACTTATAAAATGATGAATAATCTGAGATCTAATGAAATCAATCACCATACATTAACCATAAACCAATCTGAAATAAACCATGGAAACGAGTTCTACAATAACCAGATTACAGGAAATAAAGCTAGTTTAAACAAGGAAGTGTACTTAGCTTGGAATGGGGGCCCTCCACCCTTTCTTTGCATACTTTGAAGATTGATATCAGAATCTCAAATTTAGTCACACATCCATACTATTGAATAGAAAAATAGTAATAGAACAAGTCTTCGAATTATCTCTCCAATACAAAAGTGTCTCAGCATGAAATTATAAAAAGTCAATACATAAACCATCAAAGTCTTGGATTTTAAATAGAAGTCTTATGAAACAAACTGATCTATAATAATTCCAACAAACACATCTACTCTTATCCAATCTAATTTGAATTCATCAATCCCATCCCAAGAGATATGGTCAATCCCATAGAATCTCAAAACTACCATATTTCTATGGGATTTCTGAATGAGTAGTCATGATTGACTAGCACTAAATGGGCCTAATAAAGCTTGTTATGTTCAAACTAAGCATAGCTGGGTTAGTCCTAGTTCCCAAGATATCCATCCATGCATCCAATTCGTGCCCAAGTTTCCTACAACCACATCAACCATATAGCTATTACGTGAATTTCTGAATCTGTCAATTTTTGCACTTAAAACCAAATTTTCATAAAAACTTTAGAATTTGAAAAATTAAAATTAAATACCTGAATGGATATAAAATACATCAAAATGGGATGGATAAAGTGAAAAATGGATGGAAAATAGATGGATTAGTAAGTTTCTTAGAGCAAAAACAAGACCAAAATTGAGGGCCAACACTAGGATCCAAAATTTAAGTGCAAGCCAAAATTTTGGAGGGTGTTACAGTCACTACAACAGAGCCTCCACCTTGTTGCTAGCTTCTTTTTCAACCAGTGTCTTGAATTCTACAAACTTGGAGAATGCCTCATCTTTCTTCCACATGAAGAAGTTCCAACACTTCCGTGAGAAGTCATCAATAAAAATGACAAAATAATGTTTTCTAACAGTGGAGGTTGTCGAGAAAGGTCCATAAACATGATAGTGGATCCTTTCTAGGACTGCATGTGCTTTGTTGTCCCAATGACAGAATGTGGATTTTATGTACTTCCGCAATGTACATCCTTTGCATGCATCCTATTGATTAGGTGCTCCTGTAGGAAGGCCAATGGTTATTTGTTGTACAATATTCGAGGTACCATGATGCAAATGACCAAGTATTTTGTGCCAAAGTTCATCGACATTGAGACCTACACTTTCTCTACCTTAGTGCTTAATGCAACATAGTCTTCCACATCTAACTTATAAAGGTTATTCACACAAACTCTGATCTGCTTCACCTGTCCTATGGCTATGTGTCTCAAGAACACTTTTTTCTTTGATGAAATCACTTCACAACCATGGCCTTCCAAAACTGCAACAAAGATGAGATATTTCTTTAGGCCTAGAACAAGCATGACATCCTTGAGCTTGTGAGGGGAGCCTGACTCCCTTTGAAAGGTGATTGTACCAATGCCAGTCATATTGTACCTTTTTTCATCCCCTAACTTAATGTGCATCTAGAGATATTTCACCTCCAAGTCAGTGAAAAGATATTTACACCTTTTCATGTGGAATGATGCACTTGAGTCCAAGTACCACATGCTCCCCATCATTGTGCTAGACATGTATACAATAAGAGTAAAGTCAAGCTCAAACTATGAAGCCAAGGTTTAAAATGCTACTCCTCCTAAGGTCTTCTTGCTTGCATTTTTGTGTGGACACTTCATGGCATATTGCCCGCATTCATGACAATGGAAGCATTTAATTTTTGGCAGATCTTTCTTCTTCACCCCTTGACTCGATTCTGGTTTGGTTTGATTTGATTCCCTTTTCCCTTCTTTCCCTTTCAAACTAATCCAAAGTTTTCTTTATCCTCACCCTTGGATGATGTCCCATCTCTAGTATTCCACCTTATTTCCTCCTATACCAAATCAGACCATAAGTGTTCCCAATTCAGTAGTTTCTCCCTTCCATTCACTAAATCTTGATAGTTTAGCTAGCTCTTGGGAAGGCCCAGAAGGGCTAGGCTTACCAATTCACCCTCTAAAACAATAACACCAACTATTGCAAGCTCATAACAAACTTGTGTGAACCTTCTTAGATATTGTGGGATAATATCATTCTTCTACATCTTGATATTTCAAAGTTTATCTTTCAGCTCCAACTTCCATAGTCACTACTATACTGAAATAGATTTGTAAGTGTCTACCACATTTCATAAGTATTTTCTTTCCCATGGAGATTGGTGAAAATGTGGTCTCGTACTCCCTCCAATAGGTCTCATACTCCCTCCAATATTATTCTCCTCACCTTGGTTACATCTTTCTTCCATTGAGCAAGGTTTTCGACATCACATTTCGTTGGTTTTGTAACATATCCCTTGATGTATTTTAGAAATCCATTGTCATCAAATACATGCCCCATGCGATCCTTCTATGTGATGAAATTAGATCTTCATTCCAAGGCATACTCTAGCCTCAACCCATTGAAGGTCATCTTCTCAGCTCTGAAGAGATCGTGCTACACTGAATAGCAAATTTGAACCTCCTGAGAAACAAGTTCGAAATTCCTACTCTAATGTGAATCCTACTCTAATACCATGTAGAAATAATGGTGTATATTTCAACTTCTCATGAATTTTTAATCAAAATTATAAGACAAAAACCTACTCTACTACACTATGCAAGTTAATTCCCAACATGAACAAAAATTTTAGACATGCAATAAGAAATAACACACATGCACACAATATCTTTCTTGGGGAAAGAAATCTGGTAAAAACCCCAATGTATGCTTGCATTAATATGATGAACATAGATGTATTGCAATTGCTTTGCTCAAGTAGTGCAACCTGCAAGTGAATAACATCTGTCTCTTCTCATTGAGAATCTCTAACCTAGACTTAGTCAATTTATGCCTTTCCTTCAGCCCCTATTTCCTTGCACAATTCCTCGAGAAATTATTCCCTATTATTTGGGAAATTTTCCAAAATGGATTCCACAATTCCCAAGGTTGATCATCTGATTGCATGCAACACTTGTACACTCAATACTAGCCTACAACTGAAGTTACACTACCTTGGAATCTCCACCACAACTGGGGAACTCGAATTATTCACATGCATTAGTTATTTTGGGATCATCAGTCAGTTATCTAGATGATCAGTTAGTGTGACAAAAGTCCCACTGCACAACTAACCTTCCATGAGTTCCTCCAACAACTAGAACTAGTTTACTTGAATACAACTTGAGATAACTGACCTTGATTGATACAAATTAGCAATCACAAATGCTTGAATAAACTCTAACTCCTCTAACTCGGATTTACTCAGTAAACTGGGTGACACAAGGCATGCCACACAATTAAATGCATCCAAGTTGTATGCTGATGTGGAAATTATTTTTTTCTCAATTTAATGAAGGAAAAATTAAATTAATAATTTATTGCTACATTTTTCAGCAATCCTTTAGGTGAATCTAATCCATGTTGTTGATGACAATCAAGAGTTCTAGTACAATAATGTGCTGATAATAGCAACCAACAGATAGAAGTAGCATTCAAAATAAATGAAACAGTCAAAAAACACGTATTAAAATAAAATTGATGGAGACCCCGAAAGGTACTCCAACTATGATACTTCTTATCCACATTCAACAAAATTTCCTCCATTGCTCCTCTCATGAAGCACACCTCTATTCTCATCGTCCATCGCCCTAAATGCCATTAGTTTTTCTTGACCTCCATCACTCCACTTCCTGAAGAACCCATCAAAAATGTAAAGATGGACCTCTAGTCCTTTACCTTTACCCTTTTTTACTAGTGCCTTGTATTGAAAATTTCAAGACAAAATATTTATTTTCACTGAAAAAAATTGCCCTAAAATCCCCCTTTGTGTAGAAGTGCCAAATGAAATGATAGACACGTTGTTTCTAATCATATCAGTAGATATTAAAGGGACAAAAGAGGGATTGATGTCCGATAAATCTTGTGAGTAAAAGTTGTCGTGTTCTTCTTAGTCCACCACCCCCACAAAATAAAGAGCCCAGCAAATCATTGTCTTTATATAAGATAACATGAATGGTAAGTAAAATAACAACCTCGGTATAGGTGCAAGACAGTAATTGCCTGCAAGTTGGCGGACTTAGGGTGCACTGTCAGAGTCAATTTTGTAGTTGTTAGATAATATTATCTTAAATTGATATGTTTGTGTCTTAATTGTTAATAGTCTTAAATAGGTTTCATCTAAAGTCACTATTGTCTTAAATATAAGTTGTCTTAAAATATTTTTGTCTGAAACTGTTTTTGTCTTAAATGTAAAGTTTTGTCTTAAAATAATTGTCTTCAAATATTTTTGTCTTAAATTGTTTTTTTCTTAAATATAAAGTTTTTTCCTTAAATGTTTGTCCCAAACTACTTTTGTCTTAAATATAAAGTTTTTTCCCGAAATATTTTTGTCTTAAATATAATGTTTTGTCTTAAAAAAAAATTGTCTCAAATTGTTTTTGTCTTAAAGTTTATATTTAAGACAATTCAATTGATATTAAATTTTAATGTGAAATAACTAAAATAAAAAGTGATATTTTAAGACAAGATTTCTTTTGTCTTAGAAAAATGCCTTAAAAGTGCTATTGGTGTAGTAGTGTCACAATGTGCCAAATATTGTCTGATTATGAAAATCAACCATGACCAACCATGGTGCAATTTCGGATTGTGACAAACATTGTCTCAGTATGAAAGCCAATGATGGTAAAACATGGTCAACCATGTTTATTTTAGGGTTTATTTGTCTCAATATGAAAATCAATCATGGTCAACTATATTCCAACATTGCACTGTGACAAACTTTTATGTTAGCGTTTATAATATTTATGTTAGGGTTCACATTCCTTGGGTTTATAATATTTATCCCTTGGGTTTATAATCCATTGGGTTTATTATTCCCTTGGGTTTATAATATTTATCTTAGGGTTTATATACCTTGGGTTTATAATAATAATCCCTTGGATTTAATATTATTCTCATTGCAATTATGTTATCAATCCATTGGGTTTTTAATCACTTCAGTTTATTATTACTTTGGATTTATAATATCAATCCCTTTAGGGTTTATATACCTTTCATTTATAATATTAATCCCTTGGGTTCAATAAATCACTTAGGTTTATAATACCTTTGGGTTCAATCATGGTCAACTATGGTCACATTGTTACAAAGACTAACTCTTGGTCCAACATCACATTGTCACAATGATGGTCATCCATGATCAACCATGGTCCAACTTCACATTGCGACAAATATTTTCTCATTATGGAGATCAACCATCGTTAATGATGGAAAGACATTGTCCAACATCACATTGTGACAAACGTTGTCTCAATATGAAAATCAATCATGGTCAAACACATTCCAACGTCACAATGTGACAAAAATTTATCTTAGGCTTTATAATATTTATCTTAGGGTTTATGTTGCTTGGGTTTATAATATTTATCCCTTGGGTTTAATATTATTTCTTGGGATTATAATCCCTTATGTTCAGTAATCCCTTGGGCTTATAATCCCTTGCATTTATTATTCCCTTGGGTTTATAATATTTATCTCAGGGTTTATATACCTTGGTATATAATATTAATCCCTTCGGTTGAATATTATTCGTTTGGGTTTATACTAACAAATCATTGGGTTTTTAATCCTTTGGGTTTTCAGTATTAATCCTTTGGGTTTATTACTCCCTTGGATTTATAATATCAATCCCTCGGGTTTATTATTCCCTTTAGTTTATAATATCAATTGCTTGGGTTTATTTGATTCATATTCATAGGTTATAATATTATTCATAGGGTTTATAATATTAATCCTAGGTTTTAATATAAATCGCTTCAATTTACAATCATGGTCGTCCATGGTTAACGATGGTCCAATGTAACAATGTGCCAAAGATTGTCTCCATATGAAAATCAACCATGGTCAACCATGGTCCAATGTCAAATTGTGACAACATCGCCTTAGTATGAAAATCAATGATGGTAAATCATGGTTAACCATGTTTATTTTAGGGTTCATAATATTTATGTTAGCCTTTTTATACCTTGGATTTATAATATTTATCCCTTGGGTTTAATATTATTCCCTTGCAATGAGCCACTATAGATATTGGAGACAGAGAGAGGCAAGGTCTCACATTTACAGCTATATCAACAGTGAAATCAATATATGGTTTACAGATTTCACAACCTTTTTCTTTTCAACGTTATGCAAAAATGCAAGACAATGTGAGAAGGGATTGGTTGGAAAGCGTGAATGGTCATGATCATTATCTTATTGATTTGAATTGGTTCAACTATTTTCATTGGTCTTGGTGTGTTTTGGAAGCGGCTAGCATTTAGTAATTATCTTATAGTGGAGTATTTAAAGTTGAACTTCATATCAACCACATTTAAATTGTTGTTTGATTTTTATTAAATGTTTATTTCGTAATTGCTTCATTATTATTTATTAAAAGATTATTAATATAATTATTGTTATTATCTTTATTTATTTATTATATTATGATTGTTATATATATAATAGTATTAATATAATATTAATTATTATGAACATGGTTCTTATATTTATATTAATATTATTGATAATAATATTGATTCTTAATATTAGTTATAATTTACATATGTGATTCATGTTTGCTTATCAACATTTATCAACCACATTTATTAATGTGGTTGTGCTAATAAATACAAATTTATGATTTGAATCAATTTTCCCTTACTTATTAATGAGTTTATCCCATTATATTTATTTACGAATAAAGTTATTTGATTCGACTAATAGAATTTTGAACTTGTCAATTGATAATATTTATTATAAAGTAATTTAAATATTGTAAAATTATTAAGTTACATTTTAATTAATTAATGGTTAATGGTTAATAAGATTTCAAAAAACAATACAAATTGATATATATAAAATAGAAAAATTAGTTTTCTACTAAGGGTCAAAGGCTTGTATAAATTTTGGTGTGTAGTAACAACTAAAAATTTTGCACATTTACATTTTTACTCCTCTTATTAATTTGTTGAAGAAAGCATAAATAATGGTGGGCAGTAAATGTCTTGGTAATTATATCTTGTTCATATCCATTTTTTTATAGAAGTACTTACTTAAATTATGGTGGATAGTAATTTATGGTAAATATGTTACTTATGAATTATTTTGAAAAACCTAAAAGTATCTAAAAATCATGACATTGCAACTGCATCCAAAAATTATGGCAAAAAAATATAAAGTAATTATTCACATGGCATTGCAGTGTGAAAAAAGATGAAATAACAATAATTATAGACTAAGAACTCAACTAATAATATTGCAGATAAATAATTTTAAATAAATCCAATCCATAATGTTAAACTATGGAAAAGCTGCAAAATTATTTGGTAAAAAAAAAATTAAATATTCGGCCAAAGAAAAACTTTCATATTTGACAGGTTTTATAACTGATGTCTAACCATATAACTTATATATGTACTGTTTAACAAACTTATTATGGAAAAAGAAATGTGATCTTTTTATTTAAACTATTAACCATAACAATAATAACTTATATTAACTTATGTGTCTGGGGTAGCTCAAGTGGTGATGGTCGTGGAATGAAGTTTCATCGAAGCGGAGACCTTGGTTTCGAATTTTGTGCTACCCTCCTGTAGCGTGCTGAATAATGGAAATGTAAAACTCGAAAATCAAATAGTCCTACCAAGATTACAAAAAAAAAAAGTTATATTAACTCAATCATATATAAATTGCAATTAAAACTCAAAGATATTTTTCCTCTTCAAAAAGACTTTTTTCATATTCAAAAGTATAGATAATTTTTTATTTAAAATACAATAAGTTAAAAAATATTATTTTCCCTTTTAATTTAATAATTATAAATTAAATTGAAAAATTGAAAAATTTAGAAACTATAAATTTAAATTTAAATTTAATTTTTTAAATTGCAAATAAAGGGAAAGAAATCCATTGCCTTCTCTTTGAACTAAAAGTTTCCCATAGATTGACCCTAATTAGGGTGTGAGCCAGTGATTGGGACATTAAATGGGGATTAATGAAGAGTACCCTTGAGTACTGTCCCACCGCCCACACATGCTCGAAGCGATGGGTGTGGTGGCCGTTGGCATGATTGCATGCAAGGAAGGTGGGAAAGGTGGAAGCGAAGGTTGTGAAGGAGTAGGTTTTAAAAGAGGAAAGGATAGACCGGTGGGTGATGTTGCTGTGTTTGTTCATGGACGAGGGAGCTAGAGCTCTGGAAGGATCGGGTGATGCCATTCTTAGCCTCAAGCTCGTAGACGGCCAACAAGTTTCCACGGGTATGTTTTCCGGCTCATCGCTTCCATTGCAATGTTGACTTGGCTAGGTTTCTTCTAGTGGGAGCGGGGGAAAATTAGGAACTTTAGTTGGGAAAGAGTAGCTTCGGCGTAAATCACATGTAGACAAGCATTTCTCGACGCGTTTCGAACCATCCAGTGTGGTTTAATTGGGAAGTTAAGAATTGCTGGTGGAATTGCGGGTGGCGACTGGTTGTGTTGACTTGGTTCTATGTATATGCTCTGCCACTACAGGGTATTACTTCAATATCCCTATATTTTGAACTTATGTTTTATCGCATGGGGATCCTAGGAATTGAGGGCTGATAGCTAAGCGAGGATGCCAATAGGGGTCATGTGGGTAGAGGCTATGAGCAAGGTGCTAAGGGGAGAGGGTGTTAGTTAAACTCTTGCCTAGGGACAGTCCCCTGTTGTCGATGCCAATGCAACTACTAGGAAATAGATAGCAACTATTGCAGAGAAAGAATTTCTAGGACTCTCGGGTGGGAGGACGGGCAAGAAAATGCCAAAGGCTATGTGCTTGTATCTTTGGCAGAGGAGAAAGGGTCTACAAATCATGGTTTGCCTAACACTGGGAAGTGGCAGAGCTCACTAGCTTGGTCTTGGCGAGGGGAAGATAACCTGCCTGAGGTTGTGAGGAGATGGGTGTGGCAGTGAGGGCGCATTACTGGTGGCTCGAGGTCGTCCCCTACTAGGAAATGGACCTACGGCCACGAAGGCCTTGGTACTAATACCAAAGGGAAAGGGGAGAAGAAAGGTGGGGCGATTAGCATTGGTAATTCAACTCAGGGACGGTAGTATTTCCATATCATATTGATCTTTTTTTTGTTAATGAATTACTACTTTAAATAATTTTTTGGCATCTCCACGATGGCTCAACCTGTGAAAAGTCATGGTCATAGAACACGGGCCCAAGTGCCTAGAAATGAAAAAGAATTGAGCACATCTGAGCCTCGCAAGGGGAGAAAATCAGTGGAAAATCTTATCAGTGAAGTTGTGGATGCATAATACGAGGGAACTTAGAAGGCATTTAGAAAATTTTAGTGCAATGGGAATAAGAAGTTAAGTAGGGCAGCAAGACAGAGGAGGACATGGATGACTAGAGGAGCCTAGTCCTAGACCCTAGTACCACTAGAGGAAGGATAACATAATTTAAGAAAATCTTATACCTTTATTGGCTGATGAAAAGCCTTCCAAGCAAGGCTATGGAGCAGATCAAGGTGGGCATGGCCATTTCTATCCAAGGTATGTCGAGCTACAAACAGGGATTCCAAAAAAATCAGTTTCAACTCCACAAGCAGGATATTAGGCTGGGAAGAATTGAGAGACACATCTCATGTATCTTGGAACTATCTGAGATGCTTGGATCAAATGTCAAGCTCCTTGCGCGAGTGGAATCGACCTTGGAGGAACAGAATAAGTAAATAATCTCCCCTGTTTAATTTTTTGTATATGTGGATAGTTTTTACTTTTCATTATGCAAGAATATGTATAGGTAGATATCTACAGTATTGTCATGAAATAGAGATATATATAGCTTGGATAGAAAGACTAAAAGTTTTCTGTTTTTGGATGGCATACAATGAGTATAGGTGGCCAATAGATTTGGTTTCCCGATGGGTAGGTTGAGGCCGCCTAGCTAATCTATGTGGTGTAAATTTGCTTATAAAATGGAAAACAAAATACCTACCAAGCTTAACAAAAAAAAATCACATGGTTTAATTTTTTCCTAAAATGCAAATAAAGAAAAGGTACTCGTTTTTCTTCAACTTCATGAAACAAAACTAAAAACTAGTTGCAAAGTTCCCCATGATTGTTTTATTGTTGATCGTTTGTTGATGTTTCTTCTTTTTCTTTTTATAAATACTTTATGTAGAAATTTAATCTTGTATTCATAGAATTCTTGTTTTTTAATAAACTACAAACTATATTAAGATTCATGAGTAAATTGGGTTTTTTCTTTAATACTAATGTTCTCAATTTATTAAAAATTTATTAAAAAAAAATTATAATTTTATGTGTAAACAAAATTTAATAGTAAATTTTAATTTTATTATTTTAATTTATAAATATTAAATAATTTAATTGATTCCTTTATAATTAAATAAAAAAAATATAATTAAAAACATTACATAATTTTAAATAATATTTCTTTGTTTTATTATAAATAATAAATATTTAAATAAATAATAATATCAAAACTATAATCCCTATATACACATAATATTTTCATCAAAAACTTCTTTTCTTTTTTAAATGCCTTCTGGAATATAGCGTAATCATTCAAATATTAAATGTAATTTTGACCTTACTTTTTTCTTAATTAAAAAATATATTTTCTCTTAATCAAATCGTTGTAAATTATTACATTACTCTTTTCTAAATTAAAAAATACGTTTTTCCTTAATCAAATTATTATAGTAACAATTTTTTTATCGAGTATAATTAAATTAATAGGTTTATTGAGTAAAATTAAATTAATATGTTTCATCAATATTATATGGTAAATATAATAAGATAATATTTGAAAATTGTGTAGACATTTTATTTATCAATTAAATTTTTAAATCATTATTTATTAATAGTATAAACTCAATTCATTATCATAACACTTATTTCATGATACATTTCATATCGCTAATATATATATATATAATATTATATATATAGTATATATATAATCTCAACTATATCTTGTTTTAAATTATTATTATTATTAATTATAAAATAATTTTATATAATTTAAACACATATCATATTAAAAATATGGAACAAGATTATTAACTATGGAGATTTATTCTAATTTTCCATGGATATTATTAATTTGGAAACAGACTTAGCTGCAATCTCATGACCTATCAATATCACAAATCTGAAAACCATAACTCATTTCATATAACATTATTCATATGACATATTTTACATTAATCAATTTAATGAAAAAAAAAAAATGAGAATAACTACTTTAAATATAAAATCTCAACTTTTTATTTGTATATGCTACTATATATATTCTAGAATATTCCATAAAAAATAAATCCCTACCATCCATCAAATAATTATTAATAATTAAATTAGAATTTCTAAAATAAACATACTTATCAACATAACTATTGAATTTATCCTTACCATAAAATCTTACACTTTTCCTTATAAAACTTTAATTTACGTTAATTGAATATATATAACTAAATTTAACAAATTCTATTACACTTCTTAAATAGTAGTGTAATATTTTAAAAAACCTATATTCTTCAATGTAATAGATAATAGGTAAATTTGTCAATCATTCTCTTAAATATAAATTTGTCATCATTCTCTTTTCAAACATAATATTTAATTTTCTGCAATCACATTGTTATAATCACACAAGTTGATACAAGTTTATATTTCTTACAATATGTTTCTATTAATAGTGTCTAGTGTTAATGTCAATAAGAATTACCGGGAATCATTATTTGTATAGACATTTTTCATCGACGAAGAAAACATTTAAATGATTATTTACTAATTTTATAGATATTCTTGACTAAGGAACTATACATTTGTCACCGACGAATTATATAAACATTTCCGCCCATTATATAAACATTTCTAATTCTGATCGACAATCAAATATTTAAATTAGAAACCTATGGCCAGGTTTATGGAAAATGTTTAGGAGGTTTATGGAAAATGTTTAGGAGGGTATGAGCTTGGGATGTAGATGTATGTACAGAAATCTGGCAATTTGGAGACAAACAAACTATTTGGCTTATGGAAATTTGAAGCTGGGATGTAAAAAGAAAGAAGATTGTTTTACATCACACATTCATGAATAAACGAGAATTTGGAGAGAAAGATATGGACAGGCTTAATAGAAATTTGATGCTTGAATGTAAAAAGAAAGAGGATTGTTTCACATCACACATTCATGAATAAATGAGTAAGTCTTTATTATTAATGGTTTAAATTTTTAATTCTTTAAATTGTTCTCCTCCTTGAAATAGTGATAAATACCGATTGTCAAGACAAAACGTACACATTCCTGTTAAAGAAAAAAAATTAGTTTTCTCATTTTTATGTTTGGTGATGGCAGGTAATCAAAGATGGATATATTGTTGCACAACTTATTAGAAGGGCATAGAATGCTGACTTTAAAGCAATTGTACTTATTGTAGACTCTCCTCGACTCGGGCGGAGGGCGGAGGGAGGCTGACATTAGAAATAGGTATTGCCTAAAATTCAAACTTATCCAAATGTTAATAAGGTGGATAAGTTTCCATTTCTTAAAAATAACATTGTAGAGTTACTCTTTGGGCATTTTCTCTCTTGGTGTGGAAATGCCTCAAAATGTCCTTTAAGATTTGAAAAACATGTTACACAAATGGGGGAGAAAGTTTTATTTATGCCTTCCACCTAGTTATAAATCCCAGACTTTACCATTTGTCCCTCATTTTATTTTGTGCTTCATGTTTTGCTTAACTTTTTGTTTTTTTGAACTAATGTTAAATAAACTATGTAGATTCTCACTGTCCCTACATCTGACTCTGAAGAATTTTGAGGGCTTGGATCTTGGTATATTCAAGAAGTTATTTTCTTGACCGCACAGTACTTCGAAAATGAATGCCAATAATTGGAATAACTCTTATTCTAGTTTAGCATTAATCAATGGTTGAATGGTTCATAATGGACTTCCTTCAAGTACTTAGGCCTACCTGTTTTTCTTAAAAGACCCTTGAGTAGAGATTGGATCCCTGAACAAGTTGCTTGCCTAGGGCATTTCCTGGCTCAACATTGCTGGTAAGTTTGTTCTCATAAAATCAATCCTTAACAATCTTCCCTTATTTCAGTTTTCTGTCCTTCTCGATCCCACTGGCATTCTCAGAAAAATGTAGGATATCATTTGAATTTTTTTTTGGAAGGGGGGCAAGCAAAATGAGAAAAATATTTCGATAGTCAGCTAGCAATCCATCTCCAAACCACTCTTGGAAGGAGGCTTGAACTTCAAAAAACTTGGATATCATAATATCACTATGGGAGCTAAGCTCATTTGGACAATTATTGCACTGAACCCTGGCTGGATACAATTAGATCTTTGGAAAAAATACTTCAAAGCCCAATGCTCCCACTGTCTAGACCACCCTCTGTTGCTCCCGAACTCGCCCTTTCTGAAGCTCTACATCAAAGCATGTCCTCTTATTAATGCCCATGTCTACGGGGTTCCCGACAATGGAAAAAGGATCAACCTTTAGACAGACAAAACTACGAACAATGAGCTGCTAGGAGACTATCACTCTCTTCAAGCGATGCGCGGATGGATGAACAATGTTGGGTTGCATTCCCTATGGGACATTTCAGTCTCACAGGATTCAGACTGGGCTAGATGAATCTTGTAACGCCCCCAGATTTGTCTATGGAACGCGAGGTTCTGCTCTACAAGCTCCACGGATTGGCTCTAACGTGGATGCGAAGTAGGGATTCAAGAGGTTAGGGTGTGCAAGTTGGTGGCTATTCCGTTGCTCAAGGATACACCAAGCTGTGTGAGCAACCCCATGTGGCCACGAATCTAGATCTGTGGAAAGGGATATGGCATTATTCCTCCTTGCCAAAAATTGACTTCTTCAACTGGCTACTATGCCATTCCAAAATCTTGATAGAAAATAATGTTCAGAAGCGAGGCTTCCATGACCCTTCAAGGTGCAGACTTTGCAAGGTAAACCAGGAAAGCATTTCTCATCTGATGCTTGAATGTACCTTCACATTACAAATCTGGACAAAGCTGATAGAAACTTTGAGTTCCAGCTTCGCTTTGCCTTCCTTCATACCTAATTTTTTTGATAAATGGTTGCAAAGGTATCCTGGTCCTCCTCCAAAAAACAAAATTATCAAAGCTACTTGGTTTATCCTCCCCAAAATTATCTATTGGCGAGTTTGGCTTGAGTGAAACAAAAGGATTTTCAGAAACTGCGAACAGGATGACAAGCTAGTGGTAGTTAAAATTAAATGCCAATTAAAAGAATGCCTGAGAGACCATAAAGATGATTTAAGTCTCAACGAGTAAGAAATAAATTGGGGTTCTTCTCTCAATCTTCAGTTCCAAAAAATTGCAAAGAGTAGCTCCCTCCCTAATGTATGGCAAGTAAGGGCTACAACAAAAGAGTTTCAGGGATGGATTGCAAAATATCAGAGACACTTTCTACTTTTGATGGGGCTGCAAAGGGAAATCCTGGAAGAGCTGGTGCTCGAGGAGTTGTATTGAATCTAACTGGTTTTAGGATCCATAGTTTCACCTGGGGCTTGGTTATCACTTCTAGCATTCAAGCTGAGGCTTTGGCTCTTTTCCAAGGACTCAAGATTTTGAAAGTGTTGAACATGAGGGAGGCTAATGTTATTGGAGACTCTCATGTTATCATTAACACTATGGTAACTCATTCTAAGCCAATGGACCTAAGGCTAGCAAGGACGATTCACAAAATTACAAGACTTGGAGACACCTTCCAGAATTTGAATTTCTATCACATGTTCAGAGCCAATAATAAGGAGGCGGACATTGAAGCTAACAAAGCATCCCTCCTTACAGCTGGAGCCCTGCTCAGAGGTGGACAGGAAATATGGGAACCAATTCCTTAATTCAAAAAATTTTCATGTTTTATTGCCTACTATTAAATCAGTTTGTATGTATCCACAATCTTGGGAAAATCTCTGAAATTGAGCGCATAGTAGCAGCTAAAAATAGATGTGAGCTAAACATAAATTTCACAGTCTTACAAGGTCGTGCGACACTTCTAGACTTAGTCTCACCATTTGTAATCCACTCTTTCGCATTAAGGACAAGTTTCTAATATATCCACTACCCATTTCTGTAAAAGAAAAAAAAACAACATAGAACTAGAGTGGACTAAACTCCCGGTTGATATATGTGCATATTGAACTTTAGAAGTCACAGAATATCATGCACATATGTTTTAGTTAATAATTTGTAGAGATATAACTTGAGTAAAGAAATATTTTATCTAAAGAAATTTATTATTTTATCTTTATAACTTCCAAATTAAAAGTGTAGTAGGGTCAATTTGTGTGCAAAATTTATTTATGTATTGTAAAATATTAAAAACTATACAACAATTTCACATCCCCAATTCATATACAGTGTTAAATAAATTATATTTTTGGAACACTATACTATTATCAAAGTCTGTTGGGTAGATATAACAATATCACTATTAAAAAAACCTAAAAATAACTGTATATTCATTCTGGAGCGAAGTGACATATAGATTGACTATTAACAATGATATTTATGATTGAGTATTAGCAGTGATATTTATTAAAAACTAAAGTGAATCTGAATGTTGAAATTATATATATATATATTATAATATATATATATTATATATATATAAGCACATTGTTTTTTTATATGTACATTCAATTACCTTTATTTAGTTTACTTTTCTTGTCATTTTTATGCTACCAAGAACAAGTTTACCAAATGTTCAGGGAAATCCAAATGGATCATTAAAGATAAATACATATAAAATATGTATAAATAATTTCAGGTTTAGTGTTCTTCTTTATGTTTACATGACTATCATTTAATATAAATTATATTTAAATTTCATTTTCAGAGTTTTATTTCTCGATCAGTTTAAATTTAAAATTATTTGGTCTTTCTTAAAAAAATAATAATGGATTTCCAGCAAAAAAATCCTGAAAACAAATCAATTATTATGCTTTCTAATTTATTGAAAAGAATATTTAAAAAAATAGATTATATCAATTTTTTTCATTTTTATATGCAATAAGATTGTGTAAAAAAACCACACCTCCTATACTCAAAACATTAGATATCCTGAAACTTAGAATTTTGGTTAGTCCTAATACGGAGGGGTTATAGCTAATTTTATATTTATGTTCATTTTTCCCTATTTTGAAAATTTGCCGTGAGGTATATATCAACATCCTTCATAAACGAAAGCCATATCTAACAATTTGAATATCAATAGAAGATTAAAACTTAAAAGATGGCATAACCAATAACTATATATTTGAAAAATATAAAAGTAGTTGCCACCACTACAAAATTATTTAGTGTTTATAATATACTCAAATCACACTTGAGGAAATTCATTAAGAATTTAAAAATAACCATTCAAATCTATAAATCATTAAATCCCGTGAATATTGTATATCAAGTGAAAATCTTAACAACTTATATTATAAAAGCCATAAAAATATAATGCAACATAAAACTTTTTAATATGAATCGTGGTTAATATTGGTAACAAGAACATAAACTTTAAATTATAATATAACATACAAGTCTATGATTAAATAAACTTAATTGAATATAATAAGATGATTATATTAAGATATGTGAAAAAACTTAAGCCATAATTCTTAAAGGAAAGAACCTTCTTGAAATTAGAATAAAATTATTAAAATTGATATGTGAAAAATCTTTCAATTCAAAATAACTTTT
>APFE030047102.1:0-21177 GCA_000404065.3 Pinus taeda | reverse complement strand
ATATTAAATATAATTTTAATAAATTTGAAGTATTTGAAAAAGGGAAATTGAATAGAAAGAAATAATAAGATGATGCAAATTTCTTTATTGATATGGTTAACTTCATGAAAGCATTTTATTAAACTTAAAATTAGTGAAGCGTTTAAAGAGAACCAAAGGAGTTAGGAGAGTTAGTATAGGGTGGCTCCTCAATCATCATTCAAACGGGGATGAGAATTGAGTAGCCACTAAATTGTCATGAGATAACCTACAATTCACAATTTTTTTCTAAATATTGTACCATGTTAGTGAAACTCATCCATAACATTATCTACTCCCATATGTTTGTTGAAAATTCAATGTTCAAACATTGTCAACCATTGTTGACTCTATTTACCATGGTTGGCCTTCATCAAGTATGGTCAAACATGTTCAACCATGGAAAACCTAGGTCAACCATTGTTGAATTTGGTCAATCATAATGACCATAATCAACATTTAAAAAGCATGGTGAACCCTTTCTCAGAATTCACCAACCATAGTTAATATCATTAACTAAGTCACCATGGTAAAACATGGTCAAATATAACCTTCCATTACCAATATAAATAAGCATACTCTTATCATAAAAAATATGGTCAAACATGGTTAAATTAGTCAAATCATATGCAGCCATAGTGAACTTTGTGAAGCCATGTGACAAATGTACCAATCTAACAAACATTGCAATATGTCAAATATTGTCACATAAACATTGTTGCAATATTACATTGTCACATTGTGACATAAATATTTGGATGTTAGAACCTCATAAACATTGTCACGACAATTAAGCATGCTCAACCATGTTTTTTTTGGGTTTATAATATTTATCTTGGGGTTTAAAAAACTTGGGTTTATATTATTAATCTATTGGGCTTAATATTATTCCCTTGGGTTTATAATCCATTGGTCTTTTAGCATTTATTAGTTTGGTTTATTACTACCTTGTGTTTATAATATCAATCTCTTGTGTTTATTAATCCAAGGGTTCATATTCATAGGGTTTATAATATCAATCATTGGTTACAATATAAATCCCTTGAGTTTATAATGATGGTTAACCCTTGGGTTTATAAATGCCTTGTGTTTATAATGATGGGTGCAATATCAATTTCTTACTTTTAATAATCTATGGGTTCATATTCCTAGGGTATAATATTATTCGTAGGGTTTATAATATTCATATTCCTATGATTTAATATAAATCCAATGCATTTATAATCTTGGTCAACCATGGTCCAATCTCACATTGAGACAAATATTGTCACAATATGAAAATCAACCATTGTGAATCATGGTCAACCATGATCCAATGTCACATTGTGGCAAATATTGTCTTAATATAAATATCAACCATAGTCTAATGTCACATTATGACAAAAATTGCCACAATATGAGAATCATCCATAGTTAACTATTATCAATCATCATCAATCATGCGTGATCATTTTCAACATTTGTCCAATGTCACATTGTGAAAAGGATTATCTCAATATGAAAATAAACCATGGTTAAACAAGGGCATCCTTGGTCTAACATTGTATTCTAACAAATATTTTCTCAATGCTAAAAATAACCATGAGAAACCATGGTCGACCATGTTTATTTCATGGTTTATAGTATTATCTAAGGGTTTATATACCTAGGGCTTATAATATTAATCCCCTAGGTTTAATAATATTCCTTTAGGTTTATAAACTCTTGGTTTTTTAGTGTTAATCCCTTATGTTTATTATTCCGTTGGGTTTATAATATCAATGTGTTGGGTTTACTTATCTAAGGGTTCACATTCATAGGGTATATAATTATTCACAGTGTTTGTAATATTAATCCTTGGGTTTAATATAAATCCTTTATGTTTATAATCATGGTCAAAAATGGTCAACCATTGTCCAATGTCACATTGTGACAAATATTTTCTCAATATGAAAACCAACCATGGTGAAACGTTGCATTGTGACAAAGATTGTCTCAATATGAAAATGGACCATGGTCAACCATGTTTATTTTAGGGTTTATAATAGTTATCTTAGATTTTATATACGTCGGGTTTATAATATTAATCCCTTCAGTTTAATATTATTCCCTTGGGTTTATAATACCTAAGGGTTTATAACACTAATCCCTTGAGTTTTTCTTATTCATTGGGTTTTTAATATTAATCGTTTATGTCCCTTAGGTTTGTTGTTACGTTGGGTTTATAAAATTTATTCTTTGGGTTTACTAATTGGTTAGGTTTATAATATTAATAAACCCTTGGGTTTAAATATGGACAAACATGGTTAAATTAGTCAAAACAAATTCAACCATGGTGAACTTGGTGAAGCCATGCGACAAATGTACCAATATAACAAGCATCACAATGTTTCAAACAATGTCACATTGTGATAAATATTGTTGCAATATTACATTATGACATTGTGGCAGGAATATATTGGACGTCACAATCTCACAAACATTGTCATGATGGTTAAGCATGGTCAAAAATGTTTTCTTTGTGTTTATAATATTTATCTTGGGGTTTAAATAAATTGGCTTTATAATATTAATCCATTGGGGTTAATATTATTCCCTTACATTTATAATACCTTGGGTTTTTAGTATTTTTTAATTCTATTTATTACTACCTTCGGTTTATAATATCAATCCATTTCCTTTATTAATCCAAGGGTTCATATTCGTAGGGTTTATAATATCAATCCTTGGGTGAAATATAAATTCCTTGGGTTTATAATGATGGTTAACCCTTGGGTTTATAAATCACTTGTGTTTATAATGATGGGAGAAATATCATTTTCTTGCTTTTAATAGTCATATTCCTATGGTTAAATATAAATCCCATCCATTTATAATCTTGGTCAATCATGGCCCAATCTCACATTGTGACAAAGATTGCCTCAATGTGAAAATCACCATTGTGAATCATGGTCAACAATGGTCCAATGTCGCATTGTGCTGAAGATTGTCTTAATATAAATATAAACCATGGTCGAATGTCACATTATGACTAGGATTGTCACAATATGAAAATCATCCATGGTCAACCATTGTCAATCATCATCGACGATGTCTGATCATCATCAACCATTGTCCAATGTCACATTGTGACAATATTATCTCAATATGAAAATCAACCATGGGGAAACATGTTCATCCTTGCTCCAATGTTGCATCTTAACAAAGATTGTTTCAATGTTAAAATCAACCATGCTAAACCATGGTTGACCATGTTTATTTCAGTGTTAATAATATTTATCTAAGGTTTGATATACCTAGGGTTTATAATATTAATCTCTTGGGTTTAATATTATTCCCTTGTGTTTATAAACCCTTGGATTTTAGTATTAATCCCTTGGGTTTATTATTTCCTTGGGTTTATAATATTAATTCGTTGGCTTTACTAATCTAAATGTTCATATTTCTAGGGTATAAATTTATTCATAGTGTTTGTACTAGTGCAACCACATTTACCAATGTGGTACATATACATTGATATGAATATATGACATAGATCTACAATCACATTTATCAATGTGGTTGATATATGCCCATAAGCTTATATCCACCACCCATCACATTAATAATTGACATGTGTATTTTCTTGAACTTTAATCTCACTATTAATAACTATATAAATAAAATATCCATATTATTTTATATTTATATAATTACATTTATTATATTAAATTATTTGTATATTAATATTAATATTAGTTATTACTTAAAATTTTGCTAATATATTAATAGTTATGTTTAAAATAGTATAATTCATATATAACATAATAATAACATTTAGTATTATTAATAATATGTATTATTTTTCACCATTATATTATTCTTCAATAATTATTATATATTCATGAATATATTCTGAATATATTTTTTATATTACTTGCAGTATTATAAATAATATTAACTATATGCGCACAATATATTAAACTAAAATATATTATATTATTACTTTGGAATGTGTGTGTGTAATAATTGTATATTATAAAATTTTGTTAATATTTAAATACTTGTAACTCAAACTATAATATAATCAAGATATAACATAATGATAGTTTTATTATTATTATTTATAATAAGTATTTACCTCTCACCAATATAATGAAAAATTGTTATATATGTATTGATATAATTGTTAATATTTTCTTTTCTTTTTTTTGCTTGAGCAAGAGTAGTTCCTTCTATTTCATTATATTGTGAAACTTTTTTTACAGAATATACAAAACCCTATACTTTAGGAGGCAACAGGGTCACCAACGGCATGATGCCAAAGTGCAGCCTCACCTCGAAACAACCGACAACTAGAACAATCCTCCTCTACTATCAGATGACACAAAAGAAAACAAAAGCCTAAACTGAGGCTTAAAAACACCCCCATCACTTATGCACAAATCCTGACAAGACTCGTGGCCCCACTGAAAAGGCACCAACAGATATGACAGTAGAGACATCACCAAAATATCTGATGACCTCCCTAAAAATCGCACCACCTAACATGCGCGTAACTTAACCCGCGATGGAGGGTGGTATCTCAACCCTACCCTAGCCACGTGGCAAAAGTCTAACAGAATCGCTTTCAAAAAAACTAAATCACTTACCATCCCAAATCTGTGTGATCACCCGTAAACCACTATAACCTGGTTTTCTGAATGGCAAGAGGAAAGAAGGGGAAGCCCCTTCGCCGAGAAATAGAAGCCACCAAAAATTGAACACTCCCATAACATAACCAGCAACGATGACCGCCACGGACAAAGGGAAGAGCTTGATGAATAATCTAAAGAGGAAGGGCTTGGCCATTTTCCACCAGGAAGAAACTAGACAACTTAGAACTTGTCTAGTTTCCCCTTGTCTCCCCGAGAACTATGACCTAACTTTATTGGAAGTAATCATACAGTTTATTTTCTTTGGGCCCAATGCTTGAAGATGAATCCACGGACCCCACCAAACCGTCGAGCCCCACCAAAATGCTCGATGAATCCTGAGCATTGAGTTACCTTGTGCCAACGGATGGCTAAGTAGAAAATTGTGCACCCAAAGTCATCGACCTTTAGGGCGTGGGGAGAGTGGTTTTTGGACCAAGCCATCCACCACGTGTCATGTTTTCTATGGAATCGCTGCCAAAAATCTAAAACCACTTTTAACCTGAAAGTGGTGTGATCTCTACGAAACCGCCCAGACGCAGTTTTAACTTCCGTCACTGAAGAATTAGGATGATGCTGAAGTTTCTGTTGCTACTTTCTTCAGTCCAGGAAGCCCTATCACCCATCACTCAGACTAGCCCTGATCATGGTCCACTTAACCTCTAACCTTGGCTTACCTTTCATTATGCACCTTTTTGTCCCACTTGGTGTAGCCCTCTGACTGCTGACCCTTACTAGTTGGGTTCTATCATTCTACTTCTGTACTCTTCTTTGTCCTCCTCCGCCTGGTTATGGTAGAGTTTTTTTAGGTTACTCTGCACCATTGTATTCCACGTCCTTAAGATTGCTCTATCCTTGCAGTTGACACCTTGGTTGGCTAGAATGTCAACCAATTTTTTGGCCTTCCTCCTCACATGAATAAATCTGAGAGTGCAAAGTTCCTATAGATGCACTTGAATTCTCTTAAGAACTCTAGTTAACCCCCATTGTTTTGTGACCTTTTCCGGCCCTGTTCCATTACTGATTCTCTTGGCAGCGTTTATGACTAACTCTGAATCCACTTATATTATGACATCTTGGAAATTGCTCTGTATCAAAAATTCTAAGCATTGCTCCAAAGCCATTAGTTTTGCCATGTTGTTAGTGGCTTTTCCTAAGTGACCATGGAAGAGGGAGATTATGCTACCTGTATCATCCCTTAGAACTCCCCCAAAACCAGCATCCCCTGAGTTTCCTTTGGAAGCTCCATCAATGTTGTACTTTAAAAAACCTTCAGGGGAGGGTGCCAGAATTCCTCCTCCTTATCTCTTATGCTAGCTTTCCTTTCTGGACCTTAAGGAGTAAGCCCTTGCATGTCTAATAGCTGGACGATTCTTAACTCTTCTACTGAGGGAGGATTATTAGGGAGATTCCTAACCGTGGTGCCCATTGTCTCCTTCAATTGTTTTACGATCAGCGCCATTAGGCTAAGTGTGGCAGACTTTAGCTCTTTGAATATTCTTTTGTTCCTTTCCATCTACACATTCCAAATAATGAAACTTGGCAGGAGATCCCAGACAAAGTTGAGAATTTCATTATCTGAAAAATTATTCCTTCCGTTGTTTGGAGTGTTGGCAATATTTTCTTTGTCTCTATCAGACTATTTGAAGATGTTGGTAAAAAATTCTCATATCCTGTCAGTGAAAATACAGCTATTGCAAAGATGCTCTATAGTTTCCTCTTGGGTCTCACAGAGTTGGCTTCTAGAGGCTCCCAGCATGCCCCTTTTTTTAAGGTTGTCTCAGGTTAAAATTTTCTTATGGTGAAGTAACCACATGAAATGTTTGATTTTCATCCAGCCTTTGTGCTTCCAAAGCTTCTGCCAAGTTTTATTAGGAGCTTGGGGTTGCATATCAAGGAAAAAACCTTTGGCTTCCTTGACATTACAGTTGCCGACTTTGTTGTTACCCCATCTCAGTTGGTCTAGCCCTTCCGTTACTAAAAATTTTCTCTGATACAATAGCCTCTTAAGGGACTCTGCTTTACTGTTGAGGGTTCCATCCTCTCTGCCCTCAATTTTTTTCTAGGTTCTCCACTTTCTTGCATTATGTGGGTTCTCCCAAAAGTATCTCACTTTTACTAAACCTTGATTGTCAGTCTCTTGCTTGAGGCCTAAAAATTCTTCCTTCAGTAGATTTGGTTCCTGTTGCCATTTTTCCTCCCAGAAAAGTGTCAGATCTCCCTCTCTGATTTCCTAGAAACTATGTTTTTGAACCACTTCTCTGTTCTCCCAGGCCTTGTTCCATATGGGGGAGCCTTTCACTATTCCTGTCATATGTATGATATCAGAATACGACCAGGCACTGGCATATTTTTCCCTCCAGATGCTTGCCCATTGAGCTTTAGGATCCTTAACCCACCTCCACCAAATTGTGGCTCCAAGAGCCTTGTTGAGAATCTCTAGGTTATCCAAACCTAGGCCTCCTTGGTTCTTTGGTTTGCAGATTTTTTCCCAAGAGACTAAAGCCCATTTTTCCTTGTTTCCTCTTTGCCCCATAGAAAATCTCGTTGAATATTCCAAAATTGTTGCAAGACTCCTATTGGAGCTAGGAGGGTAGATAGCATGAAGATTGGGATAGCTTGGAGAACTGCTTTAGTAAGAACCAGTCTACTAGCTAAATTTAAAGATCTGTTTGTCCATTTCCTGAGCTTGTCTTGCATTTTAGTTATTAATGGATCCCATATACTCTTGTGTTGGGGTTTAGCTGTAATTGGAACTCCCAAATACTTAGAGGGAAGAGATTCTCTTTGAAAGCCTAAAATTCTGGAGGCATTTCTTTGGATGGAAATATGAGTGTTAAAGAAAAATACTTTTGATTTGGTACGGTTGACTTCCATCCTATGGCCTTCGCGAAGTCATCCAAAATTTATTTGTAAGCAAGTGCTTCTTTGACTATAGGAATTCCCTATAACATGGTATCATCTACAAACTATTGATGAGTCAGAACTTGTCCATTCTCCTTAAGATGGAGTCCTTGAATTCTTCCCGTTACTCTTGCATGCTTGATGGATTGCCTCAGCCCTTTCATCATGAGGATGAAGAGAAAAGGAGAGAGTGGATCTCTCTATCTTAGACCCTTAGAAGGGAGAAAAATCTTAGAGGGAGAGCCATTTACTAAAATTGAAAAGCTAGATGAAGTTACCAGGGCAATGACCCATTTGACCCAATTATGATCAAAGCCAAACACTGTGAGCACTTTTTTGATGCATATCCAATTCACTTTGTCATATGCTTTGCCTATATCTAGTTGCATGATCATTCCCGATCTCTTGTTGCAAGTTAACGAGTGAACCACCTCATGAGCTTGAATTATGTTGTCTAGAATTTGTCTTCCTTCTACATACCTTGTTTGTTCCCCGGAGATGAGCGTGGGAAACAGGGGTTTGAGTCTATTGGCCACCACCTTGGAGATTATCTTGTAGACAGCATTGCATAAGGCGATGGGCCTATATCTCTCGGGTGTTTGAGCATTATCCTATTTTGGAATTAGGGCAACAAAGGAAGTATTGAGAGCTTTCAAAATGGTATTGTTCTGCCTAGAGTCTTCTACTATCTCTACAATATCCCTTTTAACAATATTCCAGTCGGCTTTGAAGAAATCCACATTAAATCCATCCGGACGTGGTTCCTTTCCATTTTGCATTTCCTTAAGGACCTCAATGATCTCCTTTTCAGTTACAGGTCTATTGAGATGACAATTATACTCTCTGGATACCAATTTAGGTATGTGTTTAATTAAATTCTTAATGAAAGGTTCTCTTCCTGAAAATGTTTCCTTGGAAATGTCCCGAAAATGCTTTACTAACACTGCTTCTATCTCCTCATGGGCTTGATGAATTTGGCCATTCTAATCCTTGATCGAAGAGATTCTATTGTGAGTTTTGTTCACGATGGTAGATCTGTGGAAAAATTTAGTATTGTGTTCTCCTTCTTTTAGCCATAGAACTCTAGATTTTCGTTTCCAAAATATTTCTTCTTGTTTGCACAGCCTTTCCCATTCTCGGTGATATTTCTCTGCTTGATCATTTTTGTCTTTTTCAAAGCCGTTCTTGATCAAAGCTTGATTGAGCTCTAGGATTTTCATTTCCACAATTTTTTTACTTGTGAAAATATTGCCAAATTCCTTCTAGTTCCATTCCTTTAGCTTCTGATTGATGTGTTTTAATCTTTTATGTAGTAGGAACATAGATGATCCCTGAATAAGTAGATCTTCAGCCCACCATTTTCCAATGTTGCTGATGAAATCCGGGTGTGAAAGCCACATATTTTCAAACCTGAACGGTTTGTTTCTTGGGGTGCCAATGCCCTTGATCTCCATTTGAATCAGCTAGTGATCTGAGCCTCCAAAAGGAAGAATATTGGCTATTATTTCCTTGTCTAGAAGGAGGAGCTCTTCAGAGATCATGAATCTGTCTAGCTTGGAAGCTACCTAGGAATCCCCTCCTCTTTTGTTGTTCCATGTGCAAAGACCTTTGTTTGTCTCAATTTCCACCAGCTTCATGTTTTCTGAAAAACATTGGAAAGCTAAGGAATCTTTGTTTAGTGCTCTTGTACCCCCTTTTTTCCTCGAGAGAGATATGATCATGTTGAAATCTCCTCCTATAACCCATGGTAGCCCTGCGAATCTACTTCGAAGGTCGATTAAGGAATCAATAAGCTTGATTTTGTCATGTAACCTTTGAGGGCCATAAACATTCATTACAAGATATGTGTCCCTGTCTCCTACAGGCTGTATAACAACTGATAAATAATTTCTTGATGCCTCTGAATCAATGATACCTATTTTTTGGGGATTCCAGAGGATGAGCATAACCCCTACTGTATTTTCTACTTTGACTTCTATAAACTCATATCTTCTAAGCCACCTACTATGGATTTGTCTTATCTTTTGAACAGATCATTTCGTTTCTTGGACAAAAATTATATCCGGAGCTGCCTATTTCACTCTATTGTTCAGCATTCTCTGTTTTCTTAGGTTCCTAGACCTCTTACGTTCCAAGTTGTAAACTTCATAATTACAGATTGGTAAAGGAGTAACTAGTTAGATCTTTCATCTTACCTGAGTCTATCATGAGCTTTCCACATTCCATTAAAAGCTCGTTCTACTTTTTTCTGCCCCTTTTTTTCCCTAAGTTTCTTGGAGCTAATCTTGGAGTTGATTTTACTGCTTTCATTCCATGATTGTCTGGTCTTTCAATGTTGTTGTCTTCTACCAAGCTCTTTGCATGTGTTTTCCATAAGAGTAACTGCTTTATTCGATTACATTCTTCTTGTGGTAGAGATTCTACCCCACCCGTTGTTCCTTTACTCAAGAACCCTTCTAGATCTAGGTTTACTCTATCTAGAATCTCTTGTAACTCATTTTCTTCCATTTTCATCCCGCTCTGGGTCATTTCCTGATCCATATCCATCTCTGATTCACTCATCATGATTGCTTTCTGTGTATCCTTTACCTGTTCCTAATTTTGTTCTTCTTCCTTTTCCTGCTTATCATATCCCTCCTTCATTACTTGATTTTCAACTGTTGTATCTTCCTCCTCTTCAAGAACATGGAACCGATTCAGCCTCCCTTTTTGGTCTTCTCTTGCGTGTTGATTTGGCCCTTTTCTGCCATTTTTTCCTTTGTTAGCTACCTTGTGAAATCCATCTGTTTCTTTCATAGTGTTAGGTTTGCTTTTGTTCCCTACCTTGCTAAGAGGGCAGACTCTAAGAAGGTGTCCATGTTCATGACATTTTCGGCATCTAAATGGAATATGCTTGTAGTCAATAGTCTGCACCCATTCCTCATCATGAACCTCCAGTATGACCTCATCCGGAAGTGCTCCAGATAGGTCCATCTCTACACAAATCCTAGCAAAGGAGGTATATGTACCCCTTTTTGTGGCTTCAGAAGTTTTAACATACCTCCCTAATTTATTGCCTATGGATATTAGTGATTCTATTTGCCAATAATCCAGAGGTAGAGAATAGAGTCTTACCAAAACTGGGACTGAGGTAAAGGTTTCCCGCTCTAGCATGAAGTTCATCATCCATGGCCACATGTAGAGCCCTGCTACTGCATAGAAGTAGGGCCCACCTTTAAACACTTTGTCTTTGTCCTCAATGTTTACAAACAACATGGTGAAAGAACCCTTGGATCCTACATGAAGATTGATGCTTCCTTTAGGCTTCAAGTGGTATCTAATCTAAGCTTGTAAAGCCTTTTTGGTGGGCCATAATCCCATGAATTTGCATATGATTGCATAAGTCTGCATATGCTCCCTGTGGGCCTACAACTCTGGATTATTTAAGATTACTTTGGGAGTGATTTCAGCTTTGGGTTTGCATGGTCACTTTTGTTTCCTATCTTTTGTTCCCTATTTTTTTCATTTTCCTCCTTGTATTTTGTGCCATCATTCTCCTTCTTCCTGCTACTTTTTGTTTCCTCTTCCCTACCTTTTCCTCCTTCCATCTTGTCACCTCTGCCTAGTTCTGGGGGAGTCTTGCCCTTGTTAACCACTACCTCTCTAAAGGAGGGAGTGGAGCTCTCTCCTCGGCCACTGTCCATGGAGAAAATCATGCGTAGAAACCCTCAACTCTGGTCTTCCATCCTTCTACGCTTCGCTTCCTCAATCCCCCCCTTGTTCCATAAAATTAATCATAATTGTTAATATTTTCTTGTATTTACTTAAAATATAATAAAAACATCAACTATAAATAGAGTATATATTAAACTAAAAAAGACATATACTATTACTTACAAATAATAATACTATAATCAACTAAGGGGATTATCAATATTATAAACTAAAAGGATAAAAAAAAAATCTAGGAGACTAATATTACAAATAGAAAGGATTAGTTAACCCTAGGAATTAATATTTTAAACCAAAATAATCAATAAACCCAAGGGATTAAATTACTTGGCTTCATATTCATAAGGTATAAAATTATTCATAGTGATTGTAATATTAGTATTTGGGTTTAATATAAATCCCTTTGTTTATAGTTCATTTCAACAATGGGCAACCATTGTCTAACGTCACATTGTGAGAAATATTTTCTCAATATGAAAATCAACTATGATTGAATGTCACATTGTGACAAAATTTGTCTCAATATGAAAATGGATTGTGGTAAACCATGTTTATTTTAGGGTTTATAATATTTATCTTAACATTTATATACATTGGGTTTATAATATTAATCACTTTAGTTTAATATTATTCTCTTGGTTTCATAAGACCTTAGGGTTTATAACATCAATCTCTTGAGTTTTCTAATATTTTAGGTTGGTAATATTAAACTCTTATGTTTACTAAACCTTAATATTAAGGGTTTAATATTAATCCCTTCGGCTTTTTATGCTTATTGCTTTGGTTTATTAGTTCGTTGGTTTTATTACTTCTTAGGGTTTATTAATCCCCTAGGTTTTTAATATTGATTGTTTTGGTTTGTTTATCCCTTCAATTTATAATATCCATCCCTTAGGTTTATAATTTTATCCTTTGGGTTTACTAATTCCTTGGTTTTATAATATTTAACCCTTGGGTTTATTATTCCCCTGAGTTTAAAATATTAATTCTTAGCTTTTATTAATCATTTGGGTTTTTAATATTGATCCCTTTGGTTTTTTCATCCCTTAGGTTTATAATATTTAATCCCTTGGGTTTGTTGATAACTTAGGTTTATAAAATTTATCCCTTAGGTTTACTAATCTGTTGGGTTTATACTATTAATAGTCCCATGTGTTTATTAATCCCTTGAGTTTATAATATTAAACCCTGATGTTTATAATATTTATCCCTTAGGTTTACTAATTTTGTGAGGTTTATAATATTAGACGCTTGGCTTTATTAATCCCTTGAATTTAAAATATTAATTCCTAGGGTTTATTAATCCCTTGGATTTTTTATATTGATCACTTGAGTTTGTTGATCCCTTAGGTTTATAATATTTATCCCTCAGGTTTATAGTATTTATCATTCTGGTTTACTCATTTGTTAGGTTTATAATATTAAATCATTATTTATTAGTCCCTTTACTTTATAATATGTATAATTCCATGGTTTATAACTTAATCCCTGTGGTTTATAATATTAATAATTCCTAGGGTTTATTTATCCCTTGAGTTTAAAATATAAATTCCTAGGGTTTACTAATCCCTTGGGGGTTTTAGTATTGATACATTGGGTTTATCGATCCTTTAAGTTTATAATACTTAATCCATTGATTTTATAATATTAATAATTCCTTTGGTTTATAATTTAAACCCTTGGGTTTATAATATTAATAATCCCTTGGGTTTAATAATCCCTTTAGTTCAAAATATTAATTCATAGGGTTTATCAATCCCTTGGGTTTTCAATATTGATCCCTTTGCTTTGTTGATCCCTTAGATTTATAATATTTATCCATTGGGTTTACTAATCCACTCAGTTTATAATATTTACAATCCCATGGGCTTATTAATCCCTTCGGTTAAAAATGATAATTCCCAAGGTTTATTAATTTGATGTGTTTTTAATATTGATTCCTTTGGTTTGTTGATCCTTTATGTTTATAACAATTATCACTTATCCTTATTAATTTATTGGATTTATAATATTGAACTCTTAAGTTTATAATATTAATATTCATGTGTGTTTATCAATCCTTTGGGTTTAAAACATTAATTCTTAGGTTTTATTAATCCTTTGTGTTTTTAATATTGATCCCTTGGGTTTATTGATCCCTTAGGCTTATAATATTTATCCCTTAAGTTTGTTTATACCTCGGGTTTATAATATTAATTCTTGGATTTATTAGTCCTTTAGGTTTATAATATTAATAATTCTTTGCGTTTATAATTTAATACCTTGGGTTCAATATTTATAATCCCATGGGTTTATTAATCCCTAGAGTTTAAAATATTAATTGATAAAGTTTATTAATCCCTTGGGTTTCTAATATTGATCCATTGGGTTTGTTGATCCCTTAGGTTTATAATATTTATCCCCCAAGTTAATAATATTTACCCGTTTTGTTTACTGATTCCTTGGGTTTATAATATTAAAAAATTGGGTTTATAATATTAATAATTACTTGGGTTTATAACTTAATCCCTTGGGTCAACAACATACCATTCCAACTCTAAATTGTAACCCAGATAGATCAATGAGCGCTTCTATGGCTGAGTCGGGAGCGATGAACACCGAGAAGCGAACACGGTACTAGGGTTTGGGCAACACCCTGCAGACGGCAGGCCTGTCGAACCAGGCATCTATGACAGTGTAAGGCGGAGCAGGGTGCAGACAGTCTCATCCATATGGGCAGGATCAAATGATTCCCCACCAGGGGGAGGGCCAGGAGCCTCCCCCATCTCCGGGTAATAGCGCCTGGCCAACAGAAGATTGGGAGAATGAACAAGGCGCCAGCGGTAGCACAAGGGACAACTTCCAGCAAAAGGGTAAGAATCTTGACACCAAGAATAGAAATAAAGCAAGTTCCTCAACTTGCAAACCAGTTGCTACCAATAGACCATGGGTGTACTTCCCAAGTGAAAGAATAAATGCTCGAATACAGTACATGAGAGATCATGCACTGATTGGAAAATTTATAGGGATCTGGCCAACAGAAAGAGCTTTGAGAACTTGGACCAGCACCAAATGGCGTCCAAAAGGAGATATATCTCTGCACCTAGGAGCCAAAGGCTTCTTTACTACAGTCTTTAACTGCCTGGAAGATCGAACTCAAATCTTGGAGGGAGGTCCTTATTTTTTTAAACTCTGCAGGCCTATTTCTCAAAGGCTGGGTGGAAAGATTTAATCCAGATAAGGAGGATTTGAGCTTTGCGCCAGTGTGGATAAGGCTTTACTCGTTTCCATGGGAATATTGGTTGGAAAATTCCCTACAGGAGATAGGAAATGCTATTGGTGAATTTGTAAGGGTGGCAAAAGAAACCAAACTCTGCAAACACACCTCCTATGCTCGGATCTGTGTTTACATGGACCTCAAACAGCCACTACCAGACACGGTAAGCTTCTTTCATGAAGACTCTGAATGGGTTCAAGTCATAGATTATGAACAAGTACCATTTAGATGTAGGAAATGTCATGATATAGGACATCTCTATAGGGACTACCCTCTGAATAAGATACCCTCCTCTCTAGACAGATCTGACAATAACACCCCTGATGGATTCACCAAGGTAGTCAATAGACGAAGAGGAAATAAAAAAAACCCCCAGCAACCCCAAAGCCCATCCCAGCAGCAAACCAGCGCCCAAAATGAGTAACAGATATGAAGTACTGCAAAAAAATGATGAGCAGGGTTCGGACGAGGAACAGGAGAAAGACGAAGCTGACCAACAAAAGCAACAAGGAGAAACATCCATGCAAGGAGGAAAGAAAACTACAAGTCAAGAGAACCTGATAACGCAGAGAAAAAATATGTCAAAGCAACCTCAAAAAATGGATATGGAGTTTTCGCAGCCATCCGAGAAACCCACAATCGAAACCGAGGATATTCATCAATCGCCACAAATAATGGAGGAATACCAGGAGCCCCTAGACATAGGGGAGCTGGACATCGTGGGCTTGGAACAAGCTTGTCGCACCAAGAACTTTGAAAAAATACCTGAAAAGGAAGTCGACAACCTAGTAGAAGTATTAACCAGAGCAAAGAAGAAATACTCGCTAGGGGTCCAGATTGGAAGTCCATGGGATGGCAAGTTCATCACCAAGGACAGCAAGAAAAGGGGAAGGAAATCAACCCTAGAAAGAACAATCAAAATAGGAGAAATACTGGTGGAGTCAGGGAGGTATGCCAAACTGACTAAGTACTTCAATATAAACCCCCACCCTTCTCAATGAAGTTAATATCTTGGAATATTAGAGGCCTTAATGGCCCTAGGAAAGGTAGAATCCTAAAAAATATATTGAAGCAAGAAAAACCTAGTATTCTCTTTTTGCAGGAGACGAAGTGTAACTCCACAATTTTGGAAAGAATAGCCGCGAAGGCTTGGCCAGGAGGGCTAGTCACAGCGGTAGATGCACAAGGTGCCTCGGGGGGCCTAGCCATACTCTGGGACGCCCGCATCATCCAACTCAACAACATTCAAGCTAATAAAAACATCATCCAGGCCACATTCCAACTCTCAGGCACAAATGCTCATGGGTTGCTAACCAATGTTTACTTCCCACAGGATACAGTTCAAAAAAGCCAACTTTTGAACACTTTGTTAGAGCTCAATAACGATAGACCATTTCCTCTCTGGATATCTGGAGGAGATTACAACATGATCGCCAGTAAGGAAGAAAAGAAAGGCGGCAGAAGCAACACCAACAATGAGGATAGCCTTCTAAAAGAGTTTATCAACAGCAACTGGTTAATGGATATCCCCACAAGCAACGATATCTTTACCTGGACAAATAAGCGAGCAGGAGTGCAACAAATTGCCTCGTGCCTTGATCTTTTTCTGATCTCAGATAATGCTACTCATATTGGAGGGGAATTCACAGCTTCCATTCTCCCTTTCTCTGGCTCGGACCATTGGCCCATCGAGCTGCAATGGAATAGGCCAGGTAACAATCTCAGACGCCCTTTTCGTTTTGAAGAATTTTGGCTCTCCCACCCAGAATTTTATAAGCTTGTTAGATCAAGTTGGACCAACTTCAATCCGTCTGAGGGGTAAAAAATGGCGTGTTTCCAACAAAAGCTCAAATTTCTAAAAAGGGCCATCAAACAATGGAACCACAAGGTTTTCGGTAACATCTTTGCCGACCAAGCTCTGCTCAATACTGAAATGAAGAAGATACAACAATCCATTATCAATGGAGGGCGAACAGAGGACCTCTCTAAATAGGAACAAGTCATCGAATCCAAAATATTAGAAAGAGCCAACAAGGAGGAGATTCTATGGCGGCAGAAATCCAGAATTCGATGGCTGAAAAGTGGGGAGAAGAACACAATTTTTCCATAAATCCACTGTTTAGCGAAGGATGACAAACCAAATCACTCATGTTAACAATGAGCAGGGAGAGAAGATTGAAACGCATGAGGGCATTGAAAAGGAATTCATAAACTATTTCGAGAAAGCTCACCAGGAGCCCAACTTCAACAGATTGCCAGCTATCAATCAAATTACCCAGAACATACCCAAGGTCATAACGGAGGAGCACAACAGTTTACTGATCAAACCCATCAATCTGCAAGAAGTGGAAGAGGTCGTGCAGCACATGAAGGAAGGAAAAGCGCCAGGGCCGGACGGCTTTACAGCAAACTTCTTTCACAGATTCTCGGACCTGATAAAAAATAAAGTTTGGCAGGTAGTGGAGGAGTCCAGAGAGCTCAGATGGATGTACCCAGGACTAAATGCTACTTTCATTGCCCTAGTGCCTAAAGGAGAAGATGCCAACACCCCGGAAAAATACAAACCTATAGCCCTTTGCAACATGATATATAAGATAGTTTCAAAATTCATTACTACCAGGCTCAAAAAGATCCTTCCACTCATCATCTCGCCTGAACAATCGGGATATGTTGAATGGCGCCAAATAATGGATGGAATTATTCTCACGCATGAACTAATTCATTCCCTAAAGCTGACCAAAAAGCTAGGTATGTTGCTTAAACTAGATCTTTCCAAAGCATTTGACAGCCTCAGCTGGGTCTACATGCAAAAAATTCTAATTGCTTTTGGCTTTGCTCACTCATGGGTTAGATGGATTATTAGTCTAATTTCCTCAGGTTTTTTCTCAGTGTTAATTAATGGCTCGCCTTCGGCCACATTTAGACCTTCTAGAGGCATAAGGCAGGGAGATCCCTTATCTCCCTTTCTTTTTGTCATTATGGCTAAGGGTTTGGGTAGAAGTATCACGGCGGCTAAGCTTGATAGGCGGTTAAAAGGGCTCTCTTTTCACAATTCCCCGGTCCACACCCACCAGCAATTTGTAGATGATAATATGTTATTTGCTCACCCTTCGGTCTAGGAAGATCATCTTGTTAAATCCATTCTATCCACTTTCTCTGATGCTTCTGGTGCCCTCATAAACCGAGTCAAATCTCAGATTTTCTTCTTCAATACCCCTGTTTCTACACAAAGAGCCATTGAGCGTATTCTAGGTTTCACCTCAGCCTCTCTGCCTTCCAAATACTTAGGTGCTCCACTCATGAGTTCCGCTCTCAAACATTCCTCCTGGAAGCAGCTGTTAGAAAAGTTAGAGGCTCGCCTATTCCTATGGACTCATCGAACTCTGAATATGGCACGCAGAATAGTTCTCATCAAAGCTGTTCTTAACTCCATGCCGCTATATCTCTTCTCCATTCTTGCTGCACCCAAATGGGTCCTTAAAGAAATCAAGAATCTTCAACGTAAATTTCTATGGGGAGGTTGAGGACAAAATCGAAAATGGGTGCTCCTTAAATGGGAGAAAGTGTGTTTTCCCAAACATGCAGGAGGCATAGGTCTCAGAGATCCTGAGCATAGTAACAAAGCGATGGGAGCCAAAATTTGGTGGCGGTGGTTGGCCTTTCCTAGCACTCCATGGGCATCCCTCTGGACAACCAAGTATGCTAGCAACTACCCAATGGAATAAAGATTGCGCATGACTGAGACAAGTTCAGGATCAGCAATTTGGAACGCAGCAATTCAACACAGATCTCTCATCCAAGAACACTGCTTCTGGGAGATAAAGAATGGAGGCATAGCACGGTTCTGGGAAAATTCATGGGAGCAGCTGCCAAAAATCAAAGATATACTCCAAGATTTCCCACCTGATGAGAGGGAGATAGACCATCTGGCCAAAGTCAACCATTTATGGACTGCCGATGCCGATCAGAATCACCGGAGTTGGAAATATATTCACCAGCTCCTACCGAACAGCTCAGGACTTACTCAGCAAAGACTAGAAACAGCATTACAAAAGAGGCAAATAAGAATCTCATAAGAACCGGACATTTTAAGATGGGGCTATGGAGAAAAAGGAATTTTCACTACCAAGGAGGCTTACAATATCATCATACAAGGGCAGATAAACAAAAACAGCTTATGGGAAAAGGTATGGCACAAAGCCAATTGGCCAAAAGTTTCCACTTTTCTTTGGCTTCTCTGTCACAACAGAATCTTAACGTGGGACAACCTTAGAAAGAGAAGTTTCGCAGGACCATCCATATGTCACATGTGTAGACAGGAGGAAGAAACAACTCTACATCTCATGCATAATTGTTCAGTTGGAAAGAAACTGTGGGAGAAGATTGCTTTTCGTTGTCAAATTGAAAGAAGAGAACAGGATGACCTCAAAGGAACCATTAATAAAGGAGGCCAAACCCCTTTTCAAAGTACTCTTCTCACCGCATTGTGGCAACTCATTCCGGGTCTACTGATGTGGAATCTATGGAAAGAGCGCAATCGAAGAATATTCAAAGATCAATCAATGCCGCCAGACAAATTGTGGAATAATTTTCATCAAAACGTAATGGAGACTCTTTCACTCAAAGACTGGCACCCTGAAGACTTTCCTACTCTGCCAAAAGAAAAAGCGGTTTGGGACAATTGGCAAATGCGGATAAACTATAATTCAACCATCAGTCGAAACCCCTATAGCCACAAACAGGAAGAAAGGTCCTGGATTCCACCTCCTGTTGACATGATCCAACTAAACTTCGACGGAGCCTCTAAAGGAAACCCAGGACAAGAAGGTTATGGAGGAGTCTTCAGGGATCATGATGGCAATCCTATAGAAATTTTCATGGGTTCGATAGGCTGGGACACTAATAACTCAGCGGAATTGGAAGGTCTATGGAGAGGTCTCAAAATAGCACATAGAAAAAATCTATTTCCCCTCATCATAGAAGGAGACTCGTAGATTTTAATCAGAATGGCCACAAAGCTTCAAAATGGCTCTCCAATTCATAAAGTAAGTAGCAGTTGGAGGTTGGCTCAAAGGCTGGTGCTGATCAATCACTGGATCTCCCAGAACCAAGCTATTACATTTAAGCACACCAGAAGAGAAGGGAATAAGCTGGCTAATCTACTCGCCAACCTTGGAGTGGAGGCAAAAGATAACCACTTTGAAGGAGCATTAGACAACCTACCTTCCATAGATCAAAGGGATTAGCTGAGAGAAATGGTATCTCAGGACAAATCTCGAATAGAGGATTTGCACCCGGATGCGGGTGTCATTACGAGCCATTAATCCTGGCACTCGCTTCAACACCTATGACGAGGCCGAGAGGACAGCTCATGTACGCAACGACGATGAATGGAGGTTATAACTTAATGCTCAGGGCAGTTGATAGCAAGTTCGCTCAGAACAGAAGGGACAACGCATTCAAGCCGAGCAAGGCAGCTCTGGCCTCGATGCGCACTAGGATCATGGACCCTCGCCCTTTGCCTGCGGTGATAACTGCAAATACGATTTATAATGGGAATGCCAAGCCATTTCATGACCAGAGCAAGCCCTTCGATGCTGGTAATTGGAAAGGGGATACTCTGGCTTTCCGAATTAGTGTGGTCGAACAACGATTGAAAGCTCTTGCTTTAGGTGCCATGCCGTGCAGCAGGGGGGTGCCTAGACGGGGTGGAAGGTCAGGAATTCGAGGTGAACCTGAATTTGAAGAGCCGCATCCTATTGCGCCTATGGCAGCTGTGCCCCCCTCGTCCCCCAGTTCTGAGTAGGAGTGCCTGGTTTTGCAAGGCACGTACCAGACCTTCCGCCTCAGAATTCCCAGCAGGCTCATTCGGCAAGATGTGATTGTAAATTTCACGGTTTATATTTCAGAGGAAGCGCCTGGAGATCCCTCATCGACCTCCCCTGCCTCTGCTAGCGTCCAAGATAGCGACATTCTCCTGGGGGACATGAACGGCTTGGTGTATCATGCTCCCCGTACCCAGGAAGCCATAGATCAGAACGTCCAGCTTCAGCAAGGCTTGGCTCAGGAGGGCTCGGCTCAAGTTGCGTCGGTGCAAGAGATCCTGCCGCCACTCAATTGCGCTTTGGGAAAGGAAGAGGGCCACGACTATGTTCAGCCCGGCTCGGAAGGGAAGTTTCTGGATGGCGATGGGCTCGTCATCTGGCTTGACTCGCCCAGTCCGGAGAAGGGAAAGCAACCAGCGTCGCCCAGCCATCCAGCTTAAGTCTCAACAGGTGCTTCTGTCAAGTTTTTTGCAAATTTGTCAATGTCTTTGTTGGTGTCTATTTCTGTTTTTTTCAGTCCAAGTTCTCAGCTTTCCTATGGCTGCAAGTCTCTGGTTAATGAAGTCGGCTTGTTAGATGTTAAAGTCCATGGCGTAAACAGTGTCTGTATTTTTGTCTGTCCAAGTCCTAATTGTCTGAAGTCCAAGGAAAATCAAAATGGACAATGTTTTGTAAATCTGTTTCAGCGGATCGATAGTCTGTTCCAGTTGCTACTGTTAGAGGACTGGCCTCGGCCTCCTCGGATGATGTAACCCATGTAAATATTTTTCTTTCTTTAATATAGAAGTAGACTTTACCTAGAAAAAAAAAA